>BLSH010378393.1:659840-670788 GCA_018402905.1 Glandirana rugosa | reverse complement strand
GGGCTCCGTGTGCCGCCCTGATGATTCACATACGCCACCGCCGTGGCATTGTCTGATTGAATTCGAATCGGGCGGCCTTGCAATCTCTTTTCCAATGAGAAAGACACAGTCTGATCTCACTCAGCTCCAGCACGCTGATGGGTAGGCAGGCCTACTGGGCCGACCAACGACCCTGAGCTGATAGTCGTTCCAGGACTCCGCCCCAGCCCGTCAGGCTGGCGTCCGTGGTGATTACCGTCCACCGAAGGGACAGGAATGACTTCCCCTGAGTGAGGGCCGAGTCCCATAACCACCAGGCGAGGGACGCCCTGATCTGAGGGCCCAGCCGGATCGGAAGATCCAAACGACCGGTGGGGCTTATCCCATTGGACCAGAATTGCTCACTAGAGCAAACAAGTGTGACTCTGGGCAAAAGGTATCGCCTCGAACGACGAGACCATGAACCCCAGCACCCTCATACAGGACCGCAAGGAAGACCGGCGGCGTGATAAGAGAGTGCGCACAGCCGACTGTAAGTTCTGTAGCTCCGTCGGAGGGAAAAACACCTTTGTTTGTCCATAAAGATACTCCAGATGGCAGGAAGGAGACACCAACGACTACTGCAGGTTGAGCAACCAGCCGAAGTCCCGCAATGAGACCATTGCGATGTTCACATTCTCCTCCAGGGCAGAGACAGAGTCCGCTCGCAGGAGCAGATCGTCCAGGTATGCCACTATGGCAATGCCCCTCCTACGCAGCAACGCCAACACCGGGGCCAGAAACTTCGTGAACACCCGGGGCGCGGAGGTCAAGCCGACGGAAAGAGCTACAAATTGAAAATAGCGATCCCCAACCGCGAATCGCAGAAAAACGCTGATATCGCGGATGGATGGGGACATGGAGGTACGCATCCTTTCCAATGACGCTAGGAGGTCCCCCTGGTGCAGGGCGGCCACAACCGATCGAACAGACTCCATCCGGCATTTGCACGCCCTGACAAAACTGTCTAGGGCCTTCAATTCCAGGATGAGCCGAAAGCCGTCCCCTTTTTTGGGCACCTCAAAATCCCTCTCTGAGGGAACCGGTACAATCACTCCCTGTTCTGATAGAGCCTGTACTGCCCTGGAAGGGCCAGCCTGCGCTCCAGCGGGAGGTGCAAATTTGATGGGAGGTGCGAACCCCCGAAGACGCCCCCCCCCACCCGACACTGGGTGGGGGCGCCCCATCAGGCTGAGGAAGACTTGTCTCCCGTCTTTCCTGGTTTGCGCTGCTGCTGCTGGTGTCCGGCCCCTGCAGCAACCTTACTGGAACGGTTCCCTTGCTTGCCGTGCCTGATGCACGAAAAAGCTACCACTGACTCGACGTAGCAGGCTCCTGTCTACGGCGGAACTCACGCCTGCGGGGCTCCGGAAGGAAAGTACTCTTGCCTGCTGTGAGATCCTTAATGATTTCAGCAAGGTGCGAGCCAAATGGGCGCCCACCCTGAAAAGGAAGATCAGCCCAACCTAGTGCGGAAGCGTGGTCACCGACCAGGGTCGCAGCCAAGAGTTCTGTGAAGTCTAAAGGCCGCTATCGACATTCTAGACAGCAAGAGCAGAACATCCACCGCCGCATGTTCCTGGTTTGCACAGAGGCATTTTACCTGGAGAAAAAACTCAGCCTACTGCGGTGCCTCCATCAGGCGACCGCTCACCAGGTCTGACTTAAGTTCCTCCATGCACTCAGAAAGGTACTGCGCTGCCATGGCCGCAGCCAAAGCAGGTCGCACTGCGGCGCCCGCGTTCAAGAACAAGGACTTCAAAAGTGCCTCTGTCCTTCTATCGGCAGGATCCTTGAAGGAAGGAGTCCCCGCCATAGGAATGATAGTCGCCTTGGAGGCGTGCAATAGGCAGATCCACCGCAGGAGATTCCCATTTCTTTAGGAAATTCTCCCCAAAGGGATAGCGTTCAGTAAAACGGCCAATCAGTGAGGAGGAACGGCGGGTTGCTGCCATTCACGATATAGGAAATGGTTAAAAATTAACTGTAAGGATAGGACTTGGGGCCTAGAAGACCGCACACATAAGCAGATCGCGATTCGCCCGTTTGATGCAACTTGGTGCGAATGCCAGCGATAATGGTGGCGACCAGCACATTGTCCTGGTCAGCCACTGGCTCCTGGTCCTCCTCAGCTACCATGTCACCTCAGCAGACAAGTCCCCCGGGGTCTCTAACACCCTTGAAGCCCCTCAAACTCAGAATCTTCCCCTGAGGATAAAAAAGGGGGGGGGGGCGCTTCCAGGGAGCCCGCAGAGTGGCGTCCCCACATGGAAAGATTTTAGTGATAACATCCCGCAGCTGGGTGAGAAAAGCCCCTTGGGCAGACTGCGTGGCTGCTGATGCCCTCTCAGCAGGTTTGCAGGGAGATCAGCCATTGTCAGGGATGGATGGATGGATGGATGGATGGATGGACGCCCCGCACACAGCCACACACCCCCACAGGATCAGAGGACAGCACCCCACCGCCACCAGCACCCAGAGGGAGCCCTGCTATACTTGCGATTTTGCTGCCCATCAGCGCCGATCGTTCAGAAAAAACTGCCTGTCACCATCCATTTGCTGAGAGGAGAAGCTGCAGCCACGTGTAGAATGCAGAGCATGCAGTGAAGATGGCCGCCAGGAAGCACTAGGGGGTGAAACACACCTCTCAGGCAACGTGCAGTACCAAATATGGCCGCTCCGAGCGCTAGAGGGGAAGCCCCATAGGCTAAAAATGTCCGTGGCTACGGCAAAATGGCGGCGGTCCGCCGCAAAATGGCAGCCGAAAGACCGCATGGTGATGCTGGACGAGAAGGCCGAACGAACGGGCAGCGGTGGGGAGGGGGGTGGGGGCGAGGTGTGGCAGGGGGCAAGATGAGAGGCTGATCCCCACCGGTGGCTACCCCGGACAAGCTACTGGAGCAGAGGAAAAACCGCATTTGCGGACGTCGGGCCCACTTCACTCCCCGGGTGGGGAAGAAGGCAGGGCGCTCACTTACCCGTCCGACGCCACGGCAGCCACCGGATGCAGACTTTCCACCCTCGATGGGGGGCATGCTGCCGGCCCAGAGTCGCCCTGCCGAACGAATCGGGAAGGGGACCATGTGGGGGAGCTCGCCCCGGGCCACCCACACGGAACGGGTAAGATGCGGCGGGTCCCTGTGTTGGGGCCGGCTTCGCATCATGTTGGCCAGGTCGGGGAAAGTACAGAGCAGCAGGACTCTCGATGCCCCGACCGGCTTCTTGATAGCAGATCATCTTGATTGCAGCAAAAAAAGAAAAGAAAATAAAAAAGAAAAATGGTCACAATAGGACCGCAGTTCCCTATAGGGAAGCCAGGTCAACTCCTTGCGAACTAGGCATTGAAACTGAAGAGCTATTCTGTGAGGGGGTTTGATGTAGGGAAAGAGGACGGCCCCCAAGGGAGGGGCCAGCTGATTTTTTTTTCCCTGCCTAGTTAACTCCTAGTAGGACGAACATAAAACCCCACAAAGTCATGAAGAGCTGCGTCTGTCAGTGAACGTAGGAGAAATATAGTTCATGGAAAAATGCAAAAAGTGCTGTAAATATTATCCAATGTAGATCAAACCGTCACTAATGGTAAATTATTGCATTGACAATTAGCAGAAAAAGGTTAATCAAAAATCAAATAAGAGAGGAGTCCATAACCATGCTTTTTGAAAGTGACGAAGTGCAGTATAAACTTTCAAGATGTGCTTCACCACAAAACATGTGCCAGGGGTTTGCACTCACCAAAACACAGATTGTATACAGCCCATAGATCAAATGGAATAGACAAGCCAGGGATCAGGATAATCCAACCATCAGAAAGGATTATTGTTGTTCCACCTCTCCTCCCACAGAGGATTAAACAGTTATGTTGGAGACGTCACATCCGGTTATCTAGTTTGGGCATACACAGCGGTGAAGCGCACGGTGAGGAACTGGCCCCATTTGAGCACGCGGTTTACGTTTGTGCCAACAGATTAGCACCAGAATGTGTGAGTTGCCATTTTTTCGATTTTTTTAAATAACCCCCTTTATGATAAACAGTGTTACACTACGTGAGCTTTCATTTGTGTCTCCAACATAACGGTCTAATCTTCTGTGGGAGGAGATTTGGTGTAACAACAAAAATCCTTTCTGATGGTTGGATTATCCTGATCCCTGGCTGGTCTATTCCATTTGATCTATGGGCTTTATACAATCTGTGTTTTGGTGAGAGCAAACCCCTGGCACAGGTTTTGTGGGGAAGCACATCTTGAAAGTTTATACTGCACTTCGTCACTTTGAAAAAGCATGGTTAAGGGCGCAAATGACTTGCCTTACCCCGGGGGTTGACAATTCACACTACGCTTAAAAAAAACTGGCTCCTAACTGTTTTAGCTAGCTCCTAGATTCATAGCAAATTTGTCAAGCCACTATATGCTATATACATGAGGGAGCATGAGGCTTTAGCGTTGGTATGCTTACCTTTATTGTTGGTCCCCTGCTATGATTGGGTGTGGTTTTCACCTTGTCGATTAGGCCTACCTTTATAACACATTGTGAGTATGTGCTAGTTTGGCTATTAGTTTTTTCTATACCATAGCATTTTTCCACCTGTGTGTGATCCAGTGTCTGTCAGACTTGGTCCTGGGTACTGACACCATGGACTTTATGGCCAAACTATAGTTCTGGTCCCTTGCATGCATAGAGACATACATAGCGACATTTTGAAGAAGTTGGTGAGCACTTTTTAATTCTATATATTCTTTGTGTACACTATGGGTCTCTTTGATTAAGATGAATGCATATAAAGATTGTTATGGTTGTAATGATGTTTTTCTTTTAATCTAACAATAACTAGATATATAGCGAGTTTCCCTGAAGAAGCGGAGACATACCTCTGCATAACGCGTTGGATCACTCCATCAATGAACTCTAATACTTTTGCTGGAAACAAGTACCAATTAACTCTAGCTTTGCGCTATTGTTTACATATTGCGATATGTTTGTAGATCTTTCTATGCGATTTTACTCATGTTTGTACAATAAAAATATAATTTTTTACTTATATTGGTTCTGTGCTCACCTCAGTGACAATCTCATATCCTTCAAAGTCCTATTCTTTACTGGAGTAAACCTCATCTCACTTTGTTTTGATGTATAATTTAGCAAATATGTAAAGTTTAAAAAATAATAATATTCTACTGTACATGCAGTGGTAAATATAAATAACCAGCTTTATGGTTAGGGACCAAAATATCTAATCCATTCTGAGTAGGGTTGCACCAATACCTTTTTTTTTTTTTTTTTACTGGCAAATACTGATGCTTCTGGTCAAGTACTTGCCGATACAGAGTACCGGTACTTTTATGGTGCTCACAGGGCTGGAGGAGATCAATAGTGATCTGCCCCCAAGCGGACATCACTTCCACCCTATACCTACGTGTGTTCCAAGCTGGTTTACAGGAGTCCCGGAACTTCCTACATCTCCTTCAGCCCTGTGAGCACCTTAAGCAGACATGGTTTTCCATCATCGGTGGACACTATGACCATGCAGATTTGGATTTGACATATTATAAATATGTACTTTTAAACACTCATATCGTTTACAACCAAGGAATCTGCCATCCTAGTCTCTATTCAATCTGCAGTGGTCATAGTGCGGCAAGGAATAAAAAGCGTGTAATGCAAGAAAATTACTTCTGCAGGAAGTGCACTACATCACACACTGCATTAAATTTGAATGTTTTCACTCACAGCTATGACTATCCTAGGTTTCAAGCCTCAGATCTAAGATTTTTTATAATGGTATCACATTTCTAGCTATGCTCAGAGTAATCAATTTTAAATTGTAGTGTAGATTATTAATAAATGTCAGACTTCTGTGCAAATGAATGGGTAGCTTAACCTACTGCCAAAGAGACCAGCAATCCCTTCACACCCGACGTGCTTGAACGTCCAAGTCTACATCCATAAATCAGACTGCTGAAGAAACTCAATCTTTCATGCAATAACAGCTGTACAACATATGATTCTACACTTCTCATGCAAGTGGACACAAACCTAGCAAGAAAGTGATTTACTCAAAAAGAAGGGCTTTGATTGTGACACAGTGGGGTTGATTTACTAAAGCTTGAAAGTGCAAATTTTGGTGCAGCTCCACACAGAAACCAATCAGCTTCAAGGTTTTATTGTTAAAGCTTGATTGAACAAGCTGAGGTTAGAAGCCGATTGGCTAGCATGCACAGCTGCACCGGTTTTTGCACTCTCCAGCTTTAGTAAATCAACCCCAGTGACTCTAAAAATTATAAAATGGTCTAAAGTTAGTGCACATTATTTTACCATATTTCTATACAAATCACACTATCGCCACTTATATATTACAGCTACACATTTAATCTGGGTAAGAAGATTCTTATAAGAAATGCTGGATTTGCTTTACAACAAGCATAAAAGAGGATCCACTTTTTGTCACAGCTTTCCAGAGAATATTCTCTCAAATTGCCTGAGAATCAAAACAATTCCTGGAAAATTAGCATTCGTGTTCTTCTACATTAGTAGCAGTTTCACCTTGAAATTAAAGAGAAGCCATTTCCCAGTGATTAAAACCTCATCAGAGAAAATTGATATCCTTTACTGGATCCCTTTGTGATAACCCAATTTCCACACAATTTACCACTTTCCCAGATACCTTTGTATGGAAAAGCCTTTGATATATTGAGCTCTCATGCACAATCGCAGGAGAAAAATGGATTGGCCAGTGGGATTCTTATTCGCAATTGTGTCACAATTTAAATGCAGTTTAAACCAGTGGAATTGCATATTTCAAATTACCCTTTGATAAGGATCATAAAATCCCAAGTGCTAAAAGGGATTATTATCCAAACTTTACTCTTGCATATTACACACTAAATTGGGTATAACACCATTATGGATAGATGGCAACTTCTCATGTCTAAAATCTCTCCAGAAGAATGAGACAACACTTCTTGCTCAAAATGAAGGCCCATACACACGATGCGAAATTCGTACAGAAATTTTCGGATGACGACCGATCGTCCGAAATGCTTACAGTTAGTATGGTCCTTTCGACAGTCGATTCTGACTTTTCGGACGTCAAAAGCTGGATGTGCAGACTATAAAATTTTGATGTGATAACGTCCGATTTTCGTATAATTAGCACGGTTTTCGTCTGAAAAAAAATCTTAAGTGCAAGACTATGCATGCTCAGAAAAGAAAAAATACATACAAAGCTATTCAACAAACTATGTCACTTCTGACGTTGAATTCAGTCGTATGAGAATTTTCGTATGATTAGTAACCTCTTCACTTCCGACATGAGACTAGCATCCAACAAAAAAAAACAAACAGACATTCGGTCATCCGAAAATCTAAGCATGTGTACGAGGCTTTACTGGTGTCTTCTGTCATAAACTCATACAGCTCTGTATTATCCACTAGACATACCACTCCCCGGTATGTCTGTATTGTTTGTGATGCAGTTAGTCGCAGGCAGACTTTATACATTTATTATGAAATTGCCCACTAACTTCAACATTTTGGAAGCAGGGGATGGTTTTGCTAACAGCGCTACTGTATGTCAGTTCAATATGTTTATTTAGTATATTCGGTGAGAAACTCTGGCCACTTTACACTAGAACTTTTTTTTTTAGAGCAACTCAATAGCAATTTGACAGCAATAGCTATCAAATGCAAACCTCAGCACCTACTGCTATCACTTACTGGCTAGCTTTAGTTATATCATATACTCCCTTCATGGGGTGACAAGAGACAAAAGGACCAGATATAGCATTAGGAGTAGGAGATACATCAAACATTTCACTGTGAGCAAAGATGTAGATGTATTTCACATACTTTGGAGCAATGATCACCAAGGGTCTGGGTATGGTACATAGTGGTGTCACAGAAATTAAAGGGTTTTTTGAGTGTGGTCCTCAGATGGAAGGACTTTAGGCCCCTTTCACACGGGCGGATAGAATGCAGCTTTTAGCTGCGGCTAGATGAAGTTATCTACCTCAGCTATACTGTGACAATGCTTTCCTATGGCCCTATTCACACTCTGCATTTAGCAACGGTTTCGTTACAGACTGGATTGGAATGCGTCCAGGAACGGTGTTATGCAGCTAACCGCACCTATCTGCACGAATCCGCAGCTGAACTGTGTAATCTACGGATAGCAACGGCAACAAGCATAGAAAATCAATAGGAAGCACTTCAGAAATGTCAAGAATGTTCCACTGCAGCTAACCGCAGCTGCACGTAAACGCAGCTAAACGCAATGTACAACTGCATGTAATCGTTGTGCCTGGAATCTTGGAATTTCAAAATAACAAAACATGCTTTTAACAACGGCAGAACAGCCGCCCGTGTGAAAGGGGCCTTAAGCGCAAGTTTTGCAAAGCATTAGCCTAGTTCCACTAGAGAGGACGTCTGGTGCTGAGCATTCTGTTAGGTGAAGAGAAGTGTGAATGGAAATGCCCCATTTGTAACAAATCTTGTTAGATTTCAGAATCCCAAGTAGGGCTTTAGGGCTCTATGTTTGATGATGGTCATTGCTGCAAGGTCAGCAAACAGTTACATGATATGTCCATGAGAGGCTTGTGCAGAATTTGCACATGTGGCTTGCAAAATTGTCTCCTTGGAGCAGTCGAGGCTGAAAATTGTGGATCATACCCATAGGGTGTCCCCAGGAGTTTTGTGTATGAGGGCATGGCAAGTAGGAATTCCGAATTAGTATCTGAAGCAAAGATTCTGACATTCCAAGTAACATGGCTGGTGATTTCAAGCATTTTTGACTTTCCTAGAAATAGGGGTCATATAAAATAAAAAAAGAGAAAAAGAGAAATCTTCACCATTTGGGCCCCGTAATTTTATCCTGTTGCCAGAAGCAAACCAGAAATCCAGTAAAAGCTTTGTAATGTACCAGGAGCTTGTTCAAAAACAAGGTCTTTATTTATGCTACTTAAACTTTAGGATCCCAAACAAAAATGGGCAGACAGGCAGGATTTTTAATGCAGAAGAGACATGCTGTATCTCTACAGCATTAAAGCTACTTACATGCCTGTCCGCCCCTGTACAGTAAACTGTGCAAGTGCAGCTCACTACACAAATTCTGAAATGCCAAATTGGACGAAATGCCTGTGCATGCGTGGGAGTGAGGGCATCTCTATCCTGGCCAATGACAGCAGCCAGCAATCAAGACCCAGAAGCCGGCCGCCCAAAGATGTCAGCGGCCGGCAGTGCGTTCAGATTACGGTACATCGCTGGATTCAAGGAGAGTATAGTCCTGCTTTAGTATATAAAAGTAAAGATGCATGACAGATTCCACTGGACTCCATTTTGTCCAATCGCCTTTGGAGATGGCCCCTTTGCGTGGGGGGACAAAAGTTCTTGAAAGTAAAGTGGCTGTAACTTATTTGGACCAGCCAGTTCTGATGGCTGGGCTGAAGTTAAGACAACCAGGTCCAGAAGTACACAGTAATCCAGCTGCCCTTGCATTATATACAAATGTGTATTGGAAAGAGACGGACAGCCCAGGATCACCAGCCAGCTGAAGTTAGTACAAGCAGAGAGTCTTTATTCTTCAAAAGATATTGCCATCACAAGCTTGTCCCTCCACAGGGCTTTTAAAGCTCCTGCCTGATTCCAGGGTCAGAAATGTTGCAAGAGTGCAGCAGCATCCACAGTCTTCATGCAACTGTCTCTGCTCAACACCTCACAGACAGCTGCTGACTCTTTTCCCGCCACTTTCAGACCTCTCTCACAGGCAGGTTAACCCTTACAGGGCTAAGACACCTCTTTTCCACAGGCTCTTTTCCACACAAAATCTCTCTGAGCCTCTAAATTTTGGGTCCCATATAAGGGCTTAAAGGATTAGTAGGGCCAAAGCTCTTTTGGTCCTACTTCTTTAAGTTACAGGAGTGTACTTTGTTCTGTCCTCCTGTGACCCGTTTCCAGTAGACAGCGGGCCAAAGTCCACTGTTGGCTGACCTCACTATGCCAGTCTAAGCTCTGGTTAGATCCGGACTTTAAAGTCAGGATCCACCTAGATGCCTGGACTGTCAGCCAGCCCAGCTTCCCAGTGATCCTCTGAAAGCCTGAGCCAGCCACTCCTGCCCCCTCCACAGCCTGGCCTCCAGTGACCGCTGGAGGGGCAGAGCACAAAGCCGGTGACTGACAGTCACCAGCTCTATGCTCACTGAAGACCAAGAACTGAGAAATCAGTGGTCTTCGAGGCAGCGGGGGGACACCTAAGCGAGTATGACTGTTTGATTTTTTGCATTCCCGAGCTTCTCTTTTAAACAAACCTGGGAAATCTGCAAGTCAGGATCACCACGGAACCTCACATTTTGCATGGGTGAGAATCCCCTAGAACTCCCAGACTGTCTCGTCATGCCTCTTAAAAGGGACCACAACCCAAACTTAGATTATATATACAGTATCTGTTTTATAGAACTTATTCTTTCATCTTGGCGTACGGCACTATATATACACACATACTGTGTGTATATATACACACACACAAACACAGTATCACCACCAAGACAAGTCAATAAAACTCCCCTGTCGTTTAAATGTGACAATATGTTCGACATGTGAGTGATGAAATATAACATCGTTTCGCGGTAAAGGAGTCACAACAGTGTACTTTTCTACATTATATAAATGTTTTTACACTCCCCACACGAGTGAAAACACTCTATGACACAAACACACACACATATATATGTGTGTCATACACACATATATATCACGGCATGCGGTTCTACTTTCTTATTCAAGATATTTTGTCTATGACATATATATTAGAGTCAAACCCAACACCAGGGAAAATTCTCTGTACTGTTCTGTCAGACCCTCAAGATCCCCTTAGAGTGGGTACGTTTTACACTCCAAGGCACCACTAGGACTGAACGTCTAAAGGGTCCAAACAAATTTTCTC
>BLSH010378393.1:627504-643380 GCA_018402905.1 Glandirana rugosa | reverse complement strand
TCCGTAAACGCGGCCACTTTTGCGCAAACCAATCAATAAACGCCGTTTGCGATTTTTTTTATCGCAAATATGAGGAAGAATATAAATCGGCCAAAAACGGTGAAAAAAAATGTTTTTTTATATTTTTTTTTTGGATTTGAATTTTAGCAAAAAGTAACAAATTTGGGTTTTTTTGCAAAATGGTCGCTCTTCTTTTGTTTATAGCGGCGATCAGAAATGACGCAGAGGCGATCAAATACCACCAAAAGAAAGCTCTATTTGTGGCAAAAAAAGGACGCAAATTTTGTTTGGGTACAACGTCGCACGACCGCGCAATTGTCAGTTAAAGCGACGCAGTGCCGAATCGCAAAAAGTGCTCTGGTCCTAAAGCTGCAAAACCTTCCGGGGCTGAAGTGGTTAATAGTCGTTTCCAGGCAGTTAAGCTAGGAGGCTTTTTTTGGAAAGCAAAAAAAAAAAAAATGGATTCAGACAGAAGTTCAGCAGCATTTGAAATGCCAAATGCCTGTAACAGCTTGTAAATGCGCCTAACTCAAGTTCAACAGCGGTTTCTTTAGAGGCGTTTGTCATTTTCAAATAAAAAAGCGCTTGCAGACACGAATGCGGCTAAATGTGGCATGTAAAACGCGACTAAACGGCCGTTTTACGGGTCGGTTTCTAGCTGTCAAAAAAATTGTTCAGGGGTGGTTGTCCCGTGTGCATGGGGCCTAAAGCCTTCAGCCTCCTTTGATTGTTCAGTGGCATAACAGTTTGGCCTCATTTACATTGCTGCTGGTAAACGGACGTTTTGAGGCATTTGGGCATTTTTTTCCACTGCCACTGTTATCTTATCAGTACATTTACACAGGGTCGTTTAAGGTCATTTCCAGGTAGTTGACTTTAAAGGCTTTTTTTTTGGAAAGCAAAAAATGGGTTCAGACGCCAGTTAAGAGGCATTTGAAACACCAAACAGCTTGTAAACGCAGCTTAGCCTAAACGCGGTACCTCGCGTCTAGGACCGTTTCTTTAACAGGCATTGTCGTTTAAAAAAAAATGTTGTTCTTCTTTAAAAACGCTCCTAGATGCAAACGCGGTTAAACAAGGCATGCAAAACGGCTGTTTAAGCCGGCTTCTAGCTGTAAAAAAAAATAGTTAAGGGTAGGTTGAAATAGCGTCCCGTGTAAAAACGGAGCCTCAACCAGTATAGTTTGTGAGCTTTTTTTTTTTTTTTTTTTTTTTTTTTTTTTTTACACACGGGCGTATGAAAAAAAAAAAAATAGGCAAAACATCAGGCCCGACGTCAGGGAATAGTCAGCGTTTTTTTTGCATCGGCGTTCATGAGCGTTAGTTATTTTTTAACCTAAAAACGCCAGTGTCAAAAACACTGGTTAGCACCGGTACGGCGTTAGTGAGCGTTTTGCTGCGTCGGCTTCAAAAATGCCAAAACG
The DNA here is from genome assembly GCA_018402905.1 of Glandirana rugosa. Classification (NCBI taxonomy): domain Eukaryota; kingdom Metazoa; phylum Chordata; class Amphibia; order Anura; family Ranidae; genus Glandirana; species Glandirana rugosa. The sequence continues at coordinate 641,956 of BLSH010378393.1, read as the reverse complement.
TTACAGCCTCGGAACGCGCTGGCCATGGGTCTTTCAGCTCACTAACGCCAATGCCATTTACAGTTCAAAAACGTTGGCGTTTTTATGGGGCCATTGACTAACATGGAGAGCTCCAAAAAACGTGGCGTCAAAAAAAGCCCGTGTGTATGAGGCCTTATACTGCAACCCCTGAACCCCTTCCACTCCTGAATCCCTAATTATTCCCAAAATAGTCAAAATCTTGACTTTCAGTATGATTTTGGTAGAAATTGGCTAACATCATGACAGTATGCAAGCAGCTTGTTTAGGTTATAATACAAGAAGCAGAGACAAGGCAAGTTCTACCTTGAAATAGAACTTCCAGTATATTTGTTACATAAGAGCCACAAACATTGTACAATGCAGTGGCTAGACATTACAACTCCAGATGGCAAAGTGCATCAGCTATTTATGAAAAAGGGGGGACCCTGGTGGCCAAAAAGTTAACAGGAAAACCTCATCAACTCCTATTTAGGGGGAGGTTCAAATAAAGGTAGGCACTAGTACCCCGTAATCAGGGGAGTCTAGTGACAGAAACCCCTAGGTGAACACTACACTGAAAAACGAAAGGAGGGGTAGGTGATGAGCCTGACCCTCAGAAAGACACCATCACGGGGGTATATAGTTAAAATGATGAACTTTATTAATGCATATAAAAATTGGTGACCATTAAAAGACACATTAAAATAGACAACATTGTCTTACAACACAAGACATACATAGGACAAAATATACACCCCATCCCCTGGGCAACTATAAAGAGATTGCCCACAATTACACACTAAACACATTATTAGTTTTGGATAACCAAGAAGGATTTCAAATAGGAATCTGTAAAAGTGTGGGTGGTTTGTTAATAGTAAATGGACCTGAAAAGTAGGTAGATCATGAGGCAGGTAGAATATAGTCTTAGGCGACTTAGCCACCATAAATTGGAGTAAAGCCTCAAGGTTTACCCAGTGGCAGATTACCTGCAGTGTCACATTCCATCTGAAGAGTTAATACTCATGTCCATAAGCAGCTCACAGATCTATAGCGTCCCACAAGCAAAGTGTGATGAATGTAAGTGTCCAAGCACCTGATGCATGGATTCTCAGCAATACCGAAGGTAGTGAACACACATGGCATAAACAGGTAGGTCAGTTGCCATAAAAAGGGTTGGTATAGTTACCGATCCCCACCAAAGCACTCAATAGTCTGTGTAGAAAGCAGCTAGGTACTTACTAAGATCCGCCGAGCATGCTTGAAGGGAGTCAGCAAGCCTTTGAGAAGGCCATGAAGAATTTGAACCCGTCACAGAGTGCAGCGAGTCCCAGATGCGGCGTGTTGAGCCTGTTAGAGCGCTCTTGCAGACGCCGCCGTGCTTCCTCACAACTGACTCGGACGCTCGATCAGCTGACTCCAGAGCGGCTCGTCATTGGGGGGGTGACGCCGTCACCTCTAGGAGTTGAAGGTAGGCGGACCGCGACTGAGTGTCCACAGGATGTGTAGAATGGCCACTTCCTGGTAGTGTCACCGCACTGAGGGGCCACAAACAACTGAAGCAAAGTCAGCCAAAAGTACCAAGTGCCATGCTAGTCTGTGCAGCCATGAAATGGATAGGTGCTGGCTCGTGGCTGGAAGGTCAGAGCAGATTACTGATTGTGGTCCATGGGGAATACAAATAGCAACCCAGGAGGAGGGGGTGTGGTGATACCAGTTATGTTGGCTGACGTGTTTCATCCGGATATACCAGACTTCCTCTGAGCTAGGGGAGGTTAGTGGGACTGATTCCTTAAATAGTGATCTGTGAATGAGGATATTGGGTGTGCTTGAATCAACATGCCCACAGCCCATCCCCAATTGACATAATTGTATTCACAGAGGGCAAAGTCCTAAAGAAGTGCATCAGCTGCCATCTGGTGCTGTAAAATAAGTATTTTTGACTTACCTGTAAAATCCTTTTCTTGGAATACAGGACTCAAACTCCTTCAACACTTTCACTGCCAGGCCTAGCACACCACTTTTAAAGTAATACTAATCCCTAGCCACACTGTCTGTGCCTATAGACACAGACAATGAGGCTCAGCCCCGCACCCCTACTTCCTCTTCACAGAATTTAATTGACAGGAGCAGGAGCCAATGGCCTTGACTTCCAGCAACCTTCGACCTTCCAATCTAATCCTTCCACTTCCAATCATCGGGCTTTTTCACACCATAAACTTGATGCTTTCCTGACAGACGCAACTGAAAAACAAGCTAAGCCAGCCATAGATGGATCGAATTTGATACATCTATGGGCAGGCTGGTTGAACTGAAGAATATCCATCAATCGACTTAAGTACAACCAGCCTGTTGGATTTTTTTAATGCAAATCAGTGCTGCTGGCTATAGCGGCTAGCAGTGATCACTGTGTTCTGCCGGCAGAATACAATAGCATTGTGAGGGGTAATCAAGCAATTTTCTCTCTTTCCACCCGTGGTGGAAAGAAGAAAATTGAATAATTTTTGGCTTGACTCAGTCGAACAAAATACTCTTTTTACAGGAAAGGAAAACAAGATGCCCAATTAGCCAACAGACTGACAACTTGACTCGGAATACAAACCCATCAGTTTGAGCATGGGCAATAAGGCCCCATTCACACCTGGGCGTTTTGTACCTTGAAGCCTGAAGCTACAAAACGCTGGAGGAGGAAAAAAAAATCAAATTATTCTCTATGGAGATGGTTCACATTTCCACTCAAAAATGCCTGAAGCCAAAAGCCTGAAAATGCCTGAAGCTCAAACAAGTTCTGGAAGTATTTTTTCAGGCAGATTTGGGCGTTTTTCTACTTTTTACATTGGTGACCTTTTGATCTGTACAAAATCACGGCAAAAACACGGTAAAAGTCGCTGTAAAAATTGCAGTAGAATTGCACGACTTTCTGCCTTAAAACAACACACTCAGGTGTGAATGCAGCCTTAGGGCCGCATATGTAACCCTGTTAAAATCTTAATGGGGTTTCACTCCCAACTCTCTAAACTCTATTCAACTCCTGATTTATTTTCCTCGTACTTAGCCGGCTACTTGTTCTCTACCATTTCCTTTCCTTCCCTCTCTACCTACTGATATGACTTCCTTAGACTGACCCATTACAAAAGAGGAAACACTACAAGCTTCTAAGCAACCGAAAACTAATAAACCTAGCCCAGACAGACACTTACCTGGCAACCTACTACAAGAACTTTACAGAGAGAGAATATGTTACCCCAATGTTTCATATTCCTGATATGTGCCTGCTGTACCACGTAAAAATTATCCTGTTTACTTTGTATTGCTTCAATTGTGTTCCTGCCAATCCCTCTGCTTTCCTATTAAAAAGTGACCACACTAATCAGGAGAGCACATTGTGGTTCATTTTCTGCCTGTGTTGGGAACTCAGTTTGCTCTGCTCCAATAATTAGACTTGTGCTGCCATGCCCCGCACAGCCATTGACTGGGAAGACCAGTGTGCTGTCGTTTCTCCTCCTCTAGCTCTCTGAGTTCCAAATGTAGCTGAGAACAAAGGGTATGTGGTCACTTATAAAAAAAGAAAGAAACACAAAATTGTATTTATAATGTGTTTTACCTGTGCACACAAATGTTTTGCCTTTCATTTCTAATTTAAATTAAATGGGTTGTTTTACAAGGTGAGAGTTCACATATACCTGAATACTATCCGGAAGGGACACCAATTTGGACATGACATGGACACTCTCTCTGCAACAATCGCTAGATAATCAAAAACATCATAGCGACCACACTTCAATTCACACACCAAAGCCTTCAATTTAGAGTCTTAACTTACTTTTTACCAAAATGGAGTCTAGGCCTGAAACTTTTCACTTGGATATCAGCTCTATACAACGCTCCATCGGCCAGGATTAAATATTCAGGTTTAAAATCTGATCCCTTCAACAATCGGTAGGGGTACGAGACAGGGCCGTCCCCGCCATAAACCAAGTCTTTCTGCTGATGATGCAATTTTATACATAACGAACAGGGTCCATTGTGGGCGCACGGGCGCCGCCCTCCCTATCCATGCACCCGGTCCCTTTCAGGACACCGGGCGCATGAATTCCTATGGCAGGGATGCTTTTTTACAAGCACTGATTAGAGCCAGAGGCTCTAAAAGGCTTAAAAATAGGGTGGGCTTGAGACGCAGAGCATTGCTTCCAGAGCCCACCCAGGTGTGTTGTAACAGCGAATGCTGTTGATCCTCCCGTCACCCGATTGGCTGAAAGCACAGGCGTTCCTATTGGACGCCTATGAGGAGGAGAGGAGTTGCACGGCTGGTCTATGCCTGGATGCCCGATCCCCACCGCTCCTCAGATGCCCGATCCCCGCCACCTAGAAGGCTAAGTGCGGGTTGACCAACCAGCAGATAGTGGGGCGGGCGAGGGAGGGTGATTTTTGTTTGCCCCCCCCAAACAAAAAAACCACCAGCCGCCACTGATAACTAATCTTATTATCAATCTCCCATATATTACTACTCTTACTGCTTTTGCTAAGATTTCAGGCCTCCACGTCCACAAAAGCAAATCAAAGGCAGTGATTATCCCACTACCTCAGTAATCAATACACCATATTAAAAAAATAGTTTTTCAGTTTGGTGCGTTTTGCATGTTTTGGTGGGGCCACCCTACTGTTTGTGCCTTACATGCTTGCCTCTGGGGGGGGTGGTCATTTGGTATCCCACTCTGGTGCGCTTATCAATCTATGGGTAAGCTAGCATATGACCATACCTATTGATACAGCTGACCTCCATATACAGGTGATACTCGAAAAATTAGAATATCGTGCAAAAGTTCATTTATTTCAGTAATGCAACTTAAAAAGTGAAACTAATATATGAGATAGACTCATTACATGCAAAGCAAGATAGTTCAAGCCATGATTTGTCATAAATTGTGAGGATTATGGCTTACAGCTCATGAAAACCCCAAATCCACAATCTCAGAAAATTAGAATATTACATGCAATCAATAAAACAAGGATTGTACATAGAACAATCTCAGACCTCCGAAAAGTGTAACCATGTATATGTACTCAGTACTTAGTTTGGGCCCCTTTTGCAGCAATTACTGCCTCAATGCGGCGTGGAAGCTATCAGCCTGTGGCACTGCTGAGGTGTTATGGAAGACCAGGATGCTTCAATAGTGGCCTTCAGCTCTTCTGCATTGTTGGGTCTCATGTCTCTCTCTTGGCAATGCCAAGTCCTTCTGGAAAATTAAGTCAGCATCCCCATAGAGCTCGTCTGCGGAAGGAAGCATGAAGTGCTCCAAAATCTCCTGGTAGACGGCTGCATTGACCCTGGACTTAATGAAGCACAGTGGACCTACACCAGCAGATGACATGGCTCCCCAAATCAACACAGACTATGGAAACTTCACACTGGACTTCAAGCATCTTGCAGTGTGTGCCTCTCCATTCTTCCTCCATACTCTGGGTCCTTGGTTTCCAAATGAGATGCAAAATTTGCTCTCATCAGAAAAGAGGACTTTGGACCACAGAGTTACAGACCAGGTCTGTTTTTCTTTAGCCCAGGTAAGAAACTGACGTTGTCTGTTGTTTAGGAGCGGATTGACAAGAGGAATGCGACATTTGAAGCCCATGTCCAGGATCCGTCTGTGTGTGGTGGCTCTTGATGCACCGACTCCAGCCTCTTCCTTCCACACTTTTCCCTTCCACATAACTTTATATTAATGTGCTTTGATACAGCACTTTGGGAACATCCAACTTGCAATTACCTTTTGAGACTTTCCCTCCTTATGGAGGGTGTCAATTATGGCTTTCTGCACAACTATCAGGTCAGCAGTCTTTCCCATGATTGTGATTCCTACTGAACCAGACTGAGAGACCATTTTAAGGCTCAGGAACCCTTTGCAGGTGTTATGGCTTAATTAGATGATTACAGTGGGACACTTTGAGCCTAGAATATTGCACCTTTTCACAATATTCTAATTTTCTGAGATTGTGGATTTGGGGTTTTCATGAGCTGTAAGCCATAATCATCACAATTATGACAAATCCCGGCTTGAACTATCTTGCTTTGCATGTAATGAGTCTATCTCATATATTAGTTTCACCTTTTAAGTTGCATTACTGAAATAAATCAACGTTTGCACGATATTCAAATTTTTCGAGTATCACCTGTATGTTGCACAGAATAAAATCAATTTTTGATGCATTGCTAATGTTTATCTATATTTTGTTGTGGATCAAAATTGGCTTATATTACTCCTGAGGAAGCAGCACTGTTGCAAAACATGTAGAGGGTTGGCTGCAGCTCCTTTCCAACATCCAGTTTCTTTTGGAATTCCTCTCCTGTTGTTGGAAGATCACAACTACCCTCTTTAGGGAAATCAGAGCGGCCTATTTGAGCTTTGTATTGCAATATTGCACCTTGTGGTGAAGTTGTTTGGAACTTTTTAATATATGTGTAATAAGAAACCTTTTTGGAATCTTTTAAAAATGAACAAATTCTTTGTCATTTTGGTACAGAGATAGTCCTGCTGCTGAGGTTTTTCCCTCTCTTCACTCCTCTATTTCAATAAAATGTTAACTTTAAATAGAAACATGAAAAAGTGACGGCAGAAAAAGACTGATTAGTCCATCAAGTCTGCCCCTTTTTATTTATTTTTTTATTTTTTTTTTACATTAACCTTGTTGTCTGACTATAGATTTATGTTTATCCCAAGCATGTTTGAAGCCATTTACTGTTGACTGTCTCACAACCTCTGTTGGTAGTTTATTCCAATCATCAACCACCCTTTCAGTAAAATAATACTTTCTAAGATTAGTTTTGAACTCCACCCCCCCCCCCACCACCACTCCTCACTCCCCTATTTAAGGATTCATTTAACTGCCTCTTATGATAGTCTATTCATAGCCAATTACATTCCCCTTATCAGAAAACCAAAATCCCTTCTGAGGAAATGGGATAAATATTACATTTGTTGGCTCGGAAGAGTCACCACTATTAAAATAACCTTTATTCCCAAAATACTTTACCACTTTCGGATTCTACCGATAGCAACCCTATCATCTGTAGTGAAATCACTCCAACATTGCATTGTCCAGTTGGTATGGCATAACACCGACTTAATAAATTTACCCTTACACGTAGTAAACAATAAGAGGGACTTAGTTTACCATACCCTTCAAAATATTTCCAGACCACTCAAGCTGCCCAGATCCCAAAATGACATGCTTCATGTGATACTCCCCTGTGGGTTGAGCTAGAGGTTATGGAACAAGATACTTTATGAACGCATAAATTATTTTGGCTCAACCCTTCGGACAGACATCTTCTTACCAACCCCATCACTGCTGACATGCGGTTAAATATTCAGCAATATTCTAATCTTCTAGCAAAAAGTTTCCTATCCAAAATCCCACCTTCTAACTTGGGTTACAATCCCCGCTGACTTTCTAAATGTGGACCCTTAAAGGCTTCACACAAGTGCAGCACTTACTAACTAAAGACAGAATGAAATTTTTCCAGATAATACAGCAAGAGAAAGAGCAGTGAATGTTTTCCTTATCTTCAAATGTAATATATACACACAATGATTTGAATGAAGGTTTTCAATTCCTTCAGTAATCAACCCTAATGACTTGGAATAGATATGCAGCTAGTAAACAGAATAGATATGAATACTCCTGATCTGCATGCTTGAAACGCATTAGCAAAGCCATTGGGTTAGAAGTTAGACAGGTAACTAGCATTCAGATAAAGAGCGCAGAAACCTATTCAACCAGAAACCCATTAAAGTTACTCCCTGTGAGGCAGCATATACTGTAGTATTCTGTAGATCAGGGGTCAGCAACACTTGTTACACATGCCAAAAAGTGCACATGATGCCTTAATCAGTGGCACGTGTTGCCATCTTTGCACAGATGGCATATCCTTCCAGAAGGCATCGCTAACAAATTGCCCTGAAGCTGCAACCACCTGCAAGTGATCTAACAGGAATGCAGAATGTGTAGTGCTAGTGGAACAGGTGTATTGGTGGTGCAGTGATGGTTGAAGGTGTTCTGGGCTTTGCAATGATGCAACACATGTGTGAGGGGTAGAGTGGTTGCAAAAGTGTGCAGAGTGTACAGTGGCGAAAGAGGTGTGTAATGGGTGCAGTGGTGGAAAGGGTCTGAGAAGGCTACAATAGTGTAATAGGTTTTTGGGGAGGTCAGCTGTGGAAGGAGCAATGCAAGGAGTGCAGACGTGAGCAATGGTGGACAGAGGGTGCAGTAGAGATGGGAGGAAAATGTCTGGTTGCTATGAGTAACACACCACACCAAAGTGTCAAGTACAAGGCATGATTCAATGGCCCACCCATCTCCCTGATGATAATTAAAGTAATTTCCAACCAGCAGCAGAAAACATTGGTATGTGGAAGACCACAATTTGCACACTGATACTCACTCCCCTTGTTTAAACCGACAGCAGAGCGTGGGGCTGATGTGAGGTCTGAGAGTGCAGGGCGTGGGGCTGATGTGAGATCTGGGAGTGCAGGGCACAGGGTTGATGTGAGATCTGAGAGTGCAGGGCACAGGGCTGATGTGAGGTCTGAGGGTGCAGGGCATGGTGCTTATCTGAGATCGAAACATAAACAGGACTAAGATAAACAGGACATAACTAAGGTGTTTAACTTTCCATCATCAGTACATCTGGGTGCAAAAATTGAAAAAAGATAAAGAGAAGGGTGTGCCACTGTTCACTAGCATGTTGATTGTCTAATGCTTGTAAAATTGATACTTGATGTGGAAAAAAATTTCTGACCCCTGCTGTAGATAGTTATGCAAGTGCATAATGGCAGTGCAATTTGCAACTGCTGCCTACGTCAATGCGGTAGGAAAAAAACAGCATGAAAACAATATATTAGCAAAAAATATTGTTTTTTTTATAACCGCATTCAGATTATTGCCGTAACAGAAATAGCGAGTAGAATCCAATAGGTAACTGCAAGACAGACAAACTGTTCCTCATTATTTCATAATAGCATTTTCCCATTCTGTGATCTCTTATGGAAATAGACCCAGACACAGCTGGGTTGAAAAGAAATTATAACTGAATTACAGGGGATGAATAGGAATCAACTTACCTAAGATATCTATCCAGTCATCTTGTTCATTTTGAAATGCATCATTGGACTTTTCCTCTTTTTCTTCATTCTGAGTTTTCCCATTTTCTTGGCCCTCAACAGTTTCCAATAGTGGAAGATCACTCAGGTCATCATCTTCTCCAGTGCTGTCAATGATCTCAAACTCCTCAGTGCTGTCCAGAAGGGGCATCCTGACTCTTGGTTTTGACTCATTTTCAGAAAACTGTGCACTGTCAGATCCATCATCGTGTGTTGGTGAATCATCTACAGAGGCCATCCTCTGGATGAAGTTATGAGGATGAAACCTATTGGGAAAAAAATAAAATGAACACTTTACGAAACAATGTTCTGATTTCCAGAGTCTGACCACATGACATCCTAAAATAAAGCTTAATATTTTTTTCAGTCAGCCAAAGTTTAGATTTTATGGGGACATTAAGTTCTGCAAGGACACAACTAGATCAATTGTTCTCCATATGCTCTGTTTACACCACAACACTAGTTTCACATGCAGATTATTTTCTGCGCAGGCATCTTCAATGTGTATAAAACTCATTGAAGCGCGTATGAAAACTGATGTAAACTGAGGTCTCTGCACGTGAAATCTGCACGCCAGTTTCCATCAGTTTTTCTGCACATATGGTGTGAACGAGCCCTTAAGCAATATCATGCCATGAACGTTACATTACTTAAAATTTCTGACTGCAAGATCCTGCACAATAGCCGAGTGTTTGAAAGAAAAACATTATCTGCTAAGTGGAGGGAGCCCTTGCCATAGTGTTCATATATGCACAGCATACTTGCACATTATGGCAAATTTACCTTCAAGGGCACTCCCCCTCTAGTTTCCTCAGGCCCAATGTTTGCTACTCCCACTCCATTGGTGCAAACTTCTTTGACATTTTTCACAATCCAGGGTCTCATTTCTTGGCCATTGGGTGACCGATGAGGATCTCACAGATGCCAAGAATGAGCAGGGAATAAACTCTGCACTGCAAATCAATTTTCGCTAAATACAAAATTACCAGAAGCAAGGGAATTAACAGGGTTTTTTGCAAGAAAAAACATGCAAAGTCTCCTATGCCAAAAAAAAATTACTAACTGGAGCGATGTAGGTCCGATTGGATTGCTGCACAGATACCACTATTCTTACAGCGCAACAGTCCTTCTCTGCAGGTCTGTTCTACTAGAAATGAAGGAGAATTTAAAAGATAGACATATAGCACAATTTAAACATACCCTGTTTTTACTTGAGACATATGGCCATGCTTCTCTTTTGGGTCACACAGAGTACTTCTAGGACATTGCTGCATGAATACACATTTTCAGCGAGCTCCTGGCCTCCCCCTGCTTATCCCAACCCTATACCTGCCATTGACTCCCTTTACAACGGCATGCTATCGGCCAAACGGTACAGGACCAGATCGTCGCCTTGGGTGTCCCGTTCCCTGACTTCTCAGGGAGAAATTCACCCTGAGCACGCACCGCACCTCCCCAGTATTGTTGGGATGTGGTGAACTGCTCACCTTTGTTAGGGACAAACACCAGGGCTTATTTAGCTTGAATCCTCTTCTTTAGCTCTACTTCTTTTACTTTTCCTTCCTAGTTCTCTATCTTTTTCTACCCTACTTCCCCCCCTCCCCCTTCCTCCTCCCCTTCACAATCATGGAGGCACTCAGAGTGGTCTCACTAATCACCAAAGGACTCAATGTCCCTGAAAAAAAGATGCATGTTACTGTAAGATCTACACAGTTTGGATGTCGCTTTTGTATAGGAGACCCACTTCAGGGATGACAAACTACCCATACTCAAGAATCGGTCCTTCCCAATGGTATATCATTCTACCAATCTGACAGCTAAATCTTGGGGAGTATCTATTCCTATATCGCGTAAGGTGCCGTGGACGTGCCTGGATACTCTCTTGGATTCTGGATTCTGAGGGGCGTTTTCTGTTCCTGAAGGGCATGATTAGTGGCGTCAAGGTGACATTGGCAAACCTCTATGTCTCTAATAATCTCCAAGACCTCTTCCTTAGCAAAATCCTAGACAAACTGTTGGCGTTTACTGAGGGTCAATTGATTCTCGGGGGAGACTTTAATATTCCTCTGCTCCCTTCTGAGGATACCTCCTCAAAGTTTTCCTCGGGCCCTTCTGGCTCCTGGAAACAAATTGATCACCTACTGCATAAAGCTCAGTTGATAGATGTGTGGCAACTCCAACACTCGGCTGAGAGTGACCATACCTTTTACCCCCTGCCTCACAAAGTATATTAACGTATAGATTATATTTTTTAATCCCTCACAATTACACGCTGTACAAGACTTCTCTATTGGCTTGGTTATGTGGTCGGACCATGCCCCGGTGTTCTTGTCCTATGCCCTCACAGATGCCTTTATGTCCAATACTAAATATTGGAAACGAAATGAGAGTCTCCTACAGGATCAGGAGGTGCTTACAGATGTCACCAGAAAACTAGATTTCTATTTTCAAACTAATGTCTGACTGTGACCCAGGGTTTATATGGGAGGCTCACAAAGCAGTGATTCGCGGAGTGTTAAACATGGATCGAGACTCAAACAACTACGTACAATTCAATTGACAAAGCTGCTTAATACCCTAAAGGGCTTAGAATCACGTCACAAACATGGCCCGTCACCAACCTTAGAGAAAGAACTTCTGACTGTGTGCAAACAAAATTACAGACCTGTTACAGTTCCGGGCTAAAGTGTCACTACAGATATGTAGAATGAGATCCTACGAATATGGAGACAGCGACCTACAAACCATACATCATACCACAGACTGGACAAAAATTCGTACTACTCAACCACATTGCACGAGAATTTAAGGGATTCTACGAATCCCTATACAGTTTGCAAGGGATAAATCCCACTCGAACATATATCGAACTACTTGTTGTACTCCAATTATGCCCCAATTGCTCACTGCTGCTAGAGAAGCGTTGGAAGAACCCATCACTCTAATAGAACTCCAAGGGGCAGTGGGGGCAACAAAATCAGGAAAGGTACCAGGTCCAGATGGCTTCACCATCCAGTATTACAAGACCCTGTTACCCTCTCTACGTAGGTTCCTGATCAAATTGTTTAAACGCCATGGGGTAAGGGATGACCTTACAAAACAGGGAAGGAGAGACACCGCTCCAGGTGAGTGATAAGAGATCCCAGTCACTGTGTGCACGTCCAGTCCCTGAGCCACACCATGCAGTAATCAATGAAAGAGTAGTAGACAGCACTCCAGCAGATAGGGAAAAGGAAATTCAAGTTTATTCAAAGCATAAGTGTACAATGGAAGTCCAAATGCATACAAAAATTGTCAAAAGACATGTCCAACGGCAAAGCAATAAGATGTATGGACAGAAAAGAGGATGACCTTCCCTAGAGAATCCCTGCTAGCCCACATATCAGTGATTCCTAAGGAGGGGAAAGATCCCACCTTGTGCGGGAGCTATATACCAATCTTGTTGCTCAATACTGACCACAAATTATTCACAAAAGGTTTTGGCTACCAGAATTCAGCAACATTTACCACACCTGATCCATTTGGATCAAGTAGGATTTGTACCAACCCATGAATCCAAAGATAACACGATCAAAGAACTTAATCTACTGCACACTGCCAATACGACTAAGACTCAGTGTGTGCTTCTGGGGATGGACGCGGAAAAGGACTTTGATCGGGTAAAATGGCAACTTATGCTGGCAGTATTGCGGTATGCAGGGTTTGGACAGCTGAGCCCAGCTCAAATTTTATAAATTGGGTTTACATCCACTTTAATTCTGCTGGCTGGATAGCAGACTATATATTATTCATGTACAACATTTTGAGATTTATCTGACTAAAATTAACTGTATACATTAGGGATGTTGTGAGGGCTTCTAGAAAGTTGAATGAATCTTGAAGGAAACCACTGCAATGCATGCCGAGAGCGACTACCCCAGCATGAACAAGTCAAACAGAGAACAAAGCACCAATGTGTTCATAGGCCTAAGAAAGTGATACAAGCTAAACTTGTCAATATACCATTCCCTGTATCATACTCGCTCAGTATGGCATTGGTTTCATTTCACAAATGGCAACTCTGGATAAGCACTGATATGTTGCATCTCCCTGTACATTATCCATAAGTGCTACACATTCTTAGTGGCAGAATAGTAGGCAAGAGATGAACCTATTCCCTACCATACACCTTTCTGAATTGTAAACTTTTGGATATGTGGATGAGCTGGAAAAGATCACACCAATAAATATATGCAACAATTTTAAAATTTGAATGCAGCTTGAGTTTTTGCAGGACAAACCATCATGATTTAATTATATGATGGCTAATGGATATTTTCCTATTAAAAAAATATACATCTATTTTTAAACTATTCTTGATATGTGTCGCAATTCACAAGCATGACAGCCATTTTTCTGCAATAATTTCTGTAAGCATTACATACGGTATTTTAAATTTCTACATTTTATGGCTAAAGTTTAACTTTAAATGATTAAGGTTTGCATGGAAGGCAAGCAACAGTGGAAAAAATTACGTTATATTCAGTAATTGCTTGGAAATAATAGCTGGTCCTAATAAGAGCTCTGCGCCTGTTTTAAAGCACCTGAAATATTACAGTGGATATTAAGTTACAACTGCCAGATTTGCAATTTAGAAGCACTAAATAAGTTACAGGGATCTTTCCCAGCTAATTAATGTATTTAAATGGTTCATAAAGAGTTCTTTGAAATAAAAGGTTCCAGCATTTACCTCTGAATTTCCGTTCATTTCTCCCTGTAGAAATTATATGTAGGGCAGCTTCAAATTAAGTGACATGTAACAGGTTTTCTACAAAAATGGCAAAAAAAAAAAAAAGAAAAGCCAAGCACTTGGGAGGCCGATTTACTAAGGAGTTGAGAATTTTAAAGTGGATCTTCACTGCAATTAAGCAGAACAAAGCAAAAACACGAATACATTTTCATATTCAAAGCAAACTAGCCCATCCATCCATGTCTCCATGACCCTAATGGGTTTACTTCCTGTCATTCACCTGCAATGTAGAAGCATAATAGGCTGGTATGTATTGCCACTTACCTGCCATCGCTGCCCGCGCTGTCCCCACAGTAGGGAGGGTCCATCTTCACCCCTCTTCCTTCCGGGGCCGCAAACTGAGGAGCTGCGACTGTTTTTGTAACCACTTCCTGCCCGACCTGTTAACAAATGACGGCCAGCAGGGGGGGGGGGGTTCGTTATCCTGACTGTCCAGACGTCTAGTATCTTCGGGTCAGTCCTATTGCTTGGGGGGGGGGGGACGACCGGCAGTAAACAATTGTCC
>BLSH010378393.1:613203-623813 GCA_018402905.1 Glandirana rugosa | reverse complement strand
CAAAAATGAATTCTCATCATCCGTAAACGCGACCACTTTTGCGCAAACCAATCAATAAACGCCGATTGCGATTTTTTTTATCGCAAATATGAGGAAGAATATAAATCGGCCAAAAACGGTGAAAAAAAATGTTTTTTTATATTTTTTTTTTGGATTTGTATTTTAGCAAAAAGTAAGAAATTTGTGTTTTTTTGCAAAATTGTCGCTCTTCTTTTGTTTATAGCGGCGATCAGAAATGACGCAGAGGGGATCAAATACCACCAAAAGAAAGCTCTGTTTGTGGGAAAAAAAGGACGCAAATTTTGTTTGGGTACAACGTCGCACGACCGCGCAATTGTCAGTTAAAGCGACGCAGTGCCGAATCGCAAAAAGGGCTCCGGTCCTAAAGCAGCCAATCCTTCCGGGGCTGAAGTGGTTAAGGGGCTATCCCTTTTTTCCTGAACTAGGAAGAGTCCTGGTGATTCTAGACTTCTTCCATTTACGGATAGAGGCAACTTTGCTAATTGGGATCTGCTGCAGAAATTTTTCTGTACCCTTCTCCATATCTGTGCCTCAATACAATTCTGCCTCGGAGGTCTATAGACAATTCCTTAGACTTCATGGCTTGGTTTGTGCTCTGACATGCACTGTGGGACCTTATATAGACAGGTGTGTGCCTTTCCAAATCAAATGAATTTACCACAGGTGGATGCCAATCAAGTTGTAGAAACGTCTCAAGGATGATTAGTGGAAACAGGTTGCACCTGAGATCAAATTTTGAGTGCCATGGCAAAGGAAGTGAATACTTATGTACATGTGATTTTTTCTTGCGTTTTTTTATTTTTAATTTGCAAAGATTTCAAACAAACTTCTTTCAAGTTGTCATTATGCGTATGGTTTGTAGAGGAAAATAATTTAATCTAATCTATTTTGTAAAAAAAGTGAAGCGCTGTGGAAAATTTCCAGAGACGAATATTTGCTCCCTCATGGGCCAGTACAGTTCTTTCTACCAGGTCATACATCCTGTAGTGACGTATGAACCCGCGGGAGGGACCACAAGGGCTGACGGAGAAGCAAGTATTCTACACCCCCCAAGTGTAGAATGTTTTTAGCAAATGGGGAGTGGATAAATGGCAATAGCCTTTCAGTACACAGGCCACTGGTAAGGCATATTCCTGCTTCTTTTACAAGTAACCTATTGGTTAAATAACTCTGTGGTGACAGGGTCACTTAAATCCAGATCAGTGACTAAGTGTAGGGCAGTCAGTGACACCCCAGGACCAGAACGTTCTGAGGCTCCAATGCTAGAGCTGTAAAAACGTAGACACTGACAAAAGCTCAAAAACGCGGCTTAACGTTATATACACAGCGTTAAGCCTCGTCAGGCATTTCTCTGTCTATTCAAAATCAACGGTTCCCTATGGGAGCCCATTGATTTGAATAGAAGTCGCACCAGAAGTCGGATAATGATTATCCGACTTGCGGTGCAACTTGTGTGCTGAGGATCTTGAAGGGGAACCCCCTGCGAAAATGAAAAAGAAAAAAAGAAAAATAACCCCCCCACTTCCCCAAGAGATGCTGACTTCATCCAGAGGCCCCACCGCCTTATGACGTCACTGCCCCATCATGCCTCGGGCAGGGACGCCATAAGGGGTGGGGGGCCTCTGTATGACATCAGCGGGTGGCCCCGCCCCATGCCAATATAAGTCAATGCACAGCGCTGAGACAGCATTAGTGAGGGAGACTGCGTTGAGTCAACATCAGAAGAAGAACAAGAAGGGAGAAGGCAGCGGCAAAAGAGCGAGAAGACCGAAGACCTGGCAAAAGAGCGAAAAGACAGAAGAATCGGCAGAAGAGGGAGAAGAGAAGACAGTGCAGAGAGGAGAAGAACCGGAGAGGGAGAAGACACGGGAGCCAATTTAACCACTTGCCAACCGCCCGCCGCAGCGTGACGGAGGCAAAGTGGCTCGTTATCACAAACCGCCATCACCTGACGGCGGCTGCGATAACTAGCACTGTGTGCGTGCTCACTGTGTCCGGGGGGGGGGGCAAGGGAGCGAGTAGGGAGGACTCGATCCCCGCCGGCTACCCGCGATGGCACCCCCGCAGTGAAATAAGGGAGGTCCGTGTTTGTAAACACGGATCTCTGTTCTGACAGAGGGGGAAGGGATGTGATCACATGCTTCCTGTATATGGAAGACGTGATCACTCCTCTCCCCCTGCCAGCCAAGCCCCCATACAGTTAGAATACGCCCAGGGAACACATTTAACCCTTAGAGTGCCCCCTCCAGGTTAACCCCTTCACTGCCAATGGCATTTACACAGTAATCAGTGCATTTTTATAGCACTGATCACTGTATGAATGCCAATGGTCCCAAAAAAGTGGCAAAATGGTCCGACATGTCCGCCGCAATATCGCAGTACCGCTAAAAATCCCAGATCGCCTCCATTACTAGTAAAAAATAAAAAAAAAAACAGAAATGAATCATCATCCGTAAACACGGCAACTTTTGCGCAAACCAATCAATAAACGCCAATTGTGATTCTTTTTTAAAAATATGAGGAAGAATATAAATTGGCCAAAACCGATGAAAAAAAAAATTTATTTTTTTTTTTGGATTTGTATTTTAGCAAAAAAGTAAGAAAAACGTTTTTTTTTTTTTTTTGCAAAATTGTAGCTCTTTTTTTATTTATAGCGGCGATCAGAAATGACGCAGAGGGGATCAAATGCCACCAAAAGAAAGCTCTATTTGTGGGGAAAAAAGGAGGCAAATTTAGTTTGGGTACAAAGTCGCACAACTGAGCAATTGTCAGTTAAAGCGACGCAGTGCCGAATCGCAAAAAGTGCTCTGGTCCTAACTTGTGTAATCCTTCCGGGGCTGAAGTGGTTGATAAAATACTTTTAAAAAAAAATTAAAGAACACACTACACAGGTTTTTATTTTTTTTTATTTTTTTTTTTTTAGGTGCCCCAAAGCAACCACCCCCCATGTTGAGGGCATGCGGCCTGGCATGGTCCAGGAGGGGGGGCGCTCGCTCATCCCCCCCTTTCCTGACCTGACAGGCTGCATGGTCGGATAAGGGTCTGGTATGGATTTTGGGGGTGAACCCTACGCAATATTTTTTTCAGTTTTGCGGGGGGGGGGGGTTCCCCTTCAAGATCCTCAGCACATAAGTCGCACCGCAAGTCGGATCATCATGATCCGACTTCTGGTGCGACTTCTATTAAAATCAATGGGCTCCCATAGGGAACCATTGATGTTGAATAGAGACAGAGAAACGCGGCTAAAAGCTAGAGCAGATAAAAGCACATTGACGCCAATGAAAGCGCTGATAAAATTGTGTTTTTAACGTGGCTTTTTTCCTGGTGTCGGTACTAGCTTGTTTTTCATAACACCCGTGTGTATGTAAACCTAAGTCATGAAAAAATTTGGGAGTGCACTGCACAACGCACTTCAGCACGAACGTTGAACTGTCATCTGCTCCAAAAGAGTTTAAATGATCTCTAAGTAGTAAAAGATCTGGGAAAACACAAAATTTGTAAACAGGCCCATTACAGTGCACTACATTGTACCAAACACATTAGATATCAATTTAACTTGACCAATATTCTCATCTGCTCATTTGTGCGATATGTATTTCATCAATCCGATAAGCGTCAAGCATTTATAACATCTGGTGCAGATGTGGTAACGCATGATTTTTTATGTCAGCACATAGTTTACAGAGTGAAAACACAAAATTTAGGTGTTAACACTACCTGATGAAAAGCCAGTATTGCCTACACGTGGAAGCCATCTTCTAATGACAAGAGAAGTGGTGATGATTTTTTATTTAAAATGCATTTACTGCTTAAAAAAAATAAAATTATAAAAAAAGCAAATAAGGAACACACTTGCACTATTCTCTGCAGGGATATCAGCCAAGAACACTGGTCATTATATTAAAATATGCCACCCTGCTAAACTCCAGCCTGGGGTAGATGGACACTGGGCACTTTGACACAAATGGAGTCCCAACCAGGTGGCATAGGTAAAAGGGGTAGAATGTGCAACTTACCTACCCCCCAATAATTCTAGTCCCTGCTTGGTTGATTGGTAAATGAACACAGTAGCACATTTAGGCTGGGTTCACACCATTGTGAATTGGATGCTGTTTCCCCGCTTCTAATTCACAATAGGAGATTTTGACCGGCTCTCTATGGAGCCGGTACACATATCTCCGCAGCAGGTCCGGTGCGATTTGCACAAAAACGATGTGATACTTTTGTTCCGTTACAGGTCCGAATTCAGCCAAAAATTCGGGGTGAAATCGGACCTGAAACAGTGACCGGGGCACTTGCTGTCAACCGCATGCGGTTCATACGTGAATCCAGCCTGAAGGCCTTCTTTGCTATTACCATACTAGTCACACAGCCTGTTGCGCTTAGATGGTTAACTTTTTAGAGTCAACTATTTTTTTATAAAATTATACAGTGAATTTAAAAGAGATGCATGGGGGTATATAGAAAAAATACATAGTCACCTTCATGCTTAACTACTTCAGCTCCAGAAGATTTTACCCCCTTCATGACCAGACCATTTTTGGCTACTCAGCACTGCGCTACTTTAACTGGTAATTGCATGGTCATGCAATGCTGTACTCAAAATTAATGTATATAATTTTTTCACACAAATAGAACTTTCTTTTGGTGGTATTTGATCACCACTAGTTTTTTTTAGTTTTTGCAATATAAAAACGAAAAGAAGAACGAAACATTTGAATAAACAATATTTTCTGCTATATAACAAAAAAAAAAAAAAGTAAAAATCAAATTTCTTCATAAATTTTGGACAAAACCTGGAAGCACGCATTGACATACCAGTATGTTGCTTTGCCTACAGCGGCCACCCGTTCGCAGCAGAATGCGGGCCGGCGGTTGTTACAAGGTTAAGAATGAATGGCAGTCCCACGTTTTTGTTTTTTTAAGAGCAACACGTTGCGGTTGCGTCCTTTTATTATGATGATCCTGCCAAGACTGATAAGGAGAAACTAGTACAGTTCCTGGATAATTGGTTCCCAGAGGGGATAAAGTGCATACTAAACCACTCTACTTGGGGGGAGTTCATCTGAGCAGTGGTGGAGGTACATTGGCGCACTGATGAAGAACAGTGGACTATATTGCACTTTATTTGCACAAGGCACTTAATTATTATAAAGGACATCCAGAGAAGCATTTTAGTAAATGTAATTTATGTTACACATTGCACTTTATTTTATGTAATTGACTGTGTTGAGTGATGTAATGTGGGTATTGCACTTTAATGTTTAACCATTAGCCTACTGGGCACTTTGACCCACTTCCTGCCCAGGCCAAATTTTCTGCACTCATTGCGGTCACACTTTGAATGACAATTGCGAAGCCATGCAACACTACCCATATGAATTTTTTATCATGGTTTTCACACAAGGAACGCTTTCTTTTTTTTTACTAAACAGACAGACAAAAAAAAAAAAAAAAGACCAAAAATGTTGAAAACAAAAATGCTTTTATAAGTTTCTGTTTTAACCACTCGTCGACTGCTTACTGTAAATGTACGTCACCTAACTGTAAATGTACGTCATTACTTTACAGTTATGCGAATTGCATTGCATTACATTCAGTGGAGTACAGGGGAGACAATGGGGGTCTTTTAGACCCTGGGTGTCTCATTAAAAGAGCCTGTCACCAAAAAAATCATCATATAGGAAACTTTTTGTATCCTATGTGATGAAAAAAAGTTGAGTAAAGAAAAAAAATGTCTTTAATTGTAAAAAATAAAAAGAAAGGATTGAAGGAACAATTCTGTCAAAGAATGGATAGGACTCTGAAGGCACACCATGGACCAAACGTATAACAAAATATAGCTTTATTCATGTTAGAACAAATTACATACATACATGACATATACCAACATATACATAAAAACACCCTTAACTGAGCGAGAAAAAGCACCACCCGTATATCAAGCTAACTAGCAGGTAGAGTTCTGTACATACAGTGACTACAGTACACTACAAGTATAGCCTCAAATCGGCAAGCGTAGGGAACTCAATTTCCTCCACACTGGTGTGTTGACGCGCTTCGCTTCCCAGGGCTTCCTCAGGACACATACGGGGGTGGGTGCTAATGTTTGAATAGAGAAAAAGACACAAACAAACTTTCTTTTGTATATACATATAGTCTATCTGTATAGACTTGAGTACAAGATAAGTACAATGCCCTATGCGGGCCATAATACTGTAAGTATAGGATTTAGGTCAAAAATTGCATTACAACTGCAGCATATTAGAACAATAAATTCACCAAGACTAACTGCTCATATGTCATACTTGCCTGTTCTGGCTCTAGTATTCGGAAGACAAGAGACATGCATTAATAAAACAACATGATACGGCCAAAGCTTTCCCAGATTGATTTTCAAGAGGACCCAAAGTATAAATAATTATGTCTATTGTATAGGAATATAGCCCTAAAGGAAAGGACAAAAAAGTGACATGATGACACAACACAAAAAAAACCCCCAAAAAAACAAACACTCATGTGTAAACGAATACAATGTACCTGGTGCAATCCTGCTGTTCAAATCCAAAAAAAAAAAAATATAAAAAAACATTTTTTTTCACCGTTTTTGGCCGATTTATAGAATTCCTCATATTTGTGATAAAAAAAATAAATAAATAAATAATCGCAATCTGCGTTTATTGATTGGTTTGCGCAAAAGTGGCCGTGTTTACGGATGGTGAGAATTCATTTCTGGGTTTTTTATTTATTTTATTTTTTTTACTAGTAATGGCGGCGATCTGCGATTTTTAGCGGTAATGCGATATTTCAGCGGACATGTCGGACATTTTTGACACTTTTTTGGGACCAATGACATTTATTCAGCGATCAGAAATTTAAATGTCCACTGATTACTGTAAATAAATGTCATTGGCAGTGAAGGGGTTAACCTGGGGGGGGGGGAGCGCTAGTGGTTAACTGTGTTCCCTGGGTGTGTTCTTACTGTGGGGGGGTTGGGCTACCATGGGCATGAGAGATCTAACTGATCCCAGTGACAGGGATCAGTAGATCTCCTATGCCCCTACTAACAGAGCGGGGAACCGCCGTGTTTACATCGGCGGTTCCCCGTTTTTTCCCTGTGGCCGCTCATCGCGGCTCGCCGGCAGACATTGGGTCCGCCCGAGCCGCGGGCACACTCCTCAGGTGGTTGATTGCAGATCACCGTCTTTTTGCGGCGATTCGCGCTCAGCATCCCGACTGCCGCCGTGAAAACACGGTGCCCGGTCGGGAACTGGTTAAGGGTGTTTTTATGTATATATTGGTATATGTCATGTATGTATGTAATGTGTTCTAAAATAAATAAAGCTATATTTTGTTATACGTTTGGTCCATGGTGTGCCTTCAGAGTCCTATCCATTCTTTGAGGGAATTGTTCCTTCAATCCTTCCTTTATATCATTTTGGACAGTGGCACGGTGGGGGTCCTCCCTCGCGTTGCAAAAAATAAAGTTACACCCAAGTACATAAAATTACCCTTCAAAAAAAAGGTTGATTCTGGCACCAGATCTCCTCCGTAACACTAAACTGATGATCCATAGGGGGCTTTTAAAGCGTCGCCTATAGAAAATACAGGGTACTGAAGTTTATCGCCATTTCAGAGGTGCACGCAAATTTAAAAGGATATGTAAAGGCTTTTTTTTTTTTATCAAACAAACATGTTATTACTTGCCTCCTCTGTGCAGTTGGTTTTGCACAGAGTGGCCCGATCCTCTTCTTCTAGGGTCCCACAGTGGCGTCCTATTCTCGAGCCTCCCGTTGGAGAGCCGCTCTCCCTCAGGGCACTCGTGTGGGCACGTTCCCATGTCCTGCTGCTGCGTCCATCCGCCCCCTGGCTCCCGCATCATTGGATATGATTGACAGTAGTAGGAGCCAATGGCTGCGCTGCTATCAATCTATCAAGTGAGGATCCGAGACAGGCTGGAGTGGGTGCTGCCCATCCCCGTCGCTGGAAGGATCGGGCTCAGGTATGTAAAAGGGGACTCTGGGGGGCAGCCGCAGCACCATAGGTTTTACAATCCCTTTAACCACTTCAGCCCCGGAAGGATTTCCAGCTTTAGGACCGGAGCCCTTTTTGCGATTCGGCGCTGCGTCGCTTTAACTGAAAATTGCGCGGTCGTGCGACGTTGTACCCAAACAAAATTTGCGTCCTTTTTTTCCCACAAACAGAGCTTGCTTTTGGTGGTATTTGATCACCTCTGCGTCATTTCTGATCGCCACTATAAACAAAAGAAGAGTGACAATTTTGCCAAAAAACCCAAAATTTCTTACTTTTTGCTAAAATACAAATCCAAAAAAAAATATAAAAAAAATTTTTTTTCACCGTTTTTGGCCGATTTATATTCTTCCTCATATTTGCGATAAAAAAAAAATCGCAATCGGCGTTTGATTGGTTTGCGCAAAAGTGGTCGCGTTTACGGATGATGAGAATTAATTATTGGGGTTTTTATTTTTTTTTTATTTTTTACTAGTAATGGCGGCGATCTGCGATTTTTAGCGGTACTGTGATATTTCAGCGGACATGGCGGAACATTTTGACACTTTTTTGGGACCATTGGCATTTATACAGCGATCAGTGCTATAAAAATGCACTGATTACAGTGTAAATGCCATTGGCAGTGAAGGGGTTAACCTGCAGGGGGCGCTCTAAGGGTTAACTGTGTTCCCTGGGCGTGTTCTAACTGTGTGGGGACTGTCCTAGCTGGGGAAGGGAAGTGGTCACAGCCTCCGTATACAGGAAGGCTGTGATCACAGCCCTTCCCCCTTCACAGAACGGAGGTCCATGTTTACATACACGGACCTCCGTTCCTTCACTCCGGGGGGGCCATCGCGGGTAGCCGGCGGCAATCGAAGCTGCCGCACCTGCTCCCTGGCCCTCCCCGAACACAGTGAGCGCGCGCGCTCACAGTGCGTGTTATCGCAGCCGCCGTCGTATGGCGTCGATTTGCGATAACGAACCACCTTGTCGCCGTCAACCTGCGGTTGGCGGTTGGCAAGTGGTTAAGGTTTGATGTGTTGGGTATCTATTTACTCAGTTCATCTTTTATATTTTACCAAACATGTGGGTAATTTATTGCATTTTTGTGCCCTAAAAATAAACTAGGGTGTTTTTTACTGAAATTGTGCATTTCCTAGACCTTTGCGTTTATATTCTGTGACATAAAAAAATTTAAATTACCACTATTTTATTCTTTAGAGTGTCTGCTTTCAGAAAATATATTATGTTTTGGGGGGTTATGTAATCTTCAGACCTAAAATTATTAAAAGTGAGAAAAAAAGTGCAGAAACTGCTCTGGCAGCGAAAGGGTATGGGTTTGCGTTTCTTTCCCTTACCAAGGTGGATGCAGCATCAGTCCAACGCTGCATCTGTCCCCCGGTGTCTGTACACTGAGAACCAAGCCACCGAACACCGCCAATGGCTCGGTTCTCATAGATCCCCGAGCGGAGAGCTGCTGGCTGTCAATCAGTAAGCCCTCTGCTCTGCTCCTCCACCCTCACTGGAGCGCTGAGCTGTGGAGGGGCAAGAAGCAGCCATTTCAGGCTCTCAGTGGCTCGCTGAGAAGGCTGTCGGTCCAGGCACCTGTCCCGACTCCTGTGACGTCAGCAGAGAGCGGACTTTAGTCCACTCTCTGGTGAAAACAGGTCACAGGAGTGCAAAACTAATTGCACTCCTGTGATCCATAGGAGAAGGATGGCCAAACGAGCCTAGGCCTTACTTCTCCTTTAAAGGATAAGTTCACCTTCTGGAACATGTTACATGTTCCACAATTTTTTAGGGTGGAACATGTGAAATGTTCCCACTCCTGAAGCCCTCTGTTACAGCAATATGAGGAGAAGTTCCCAATTACCAGCTGTCACTTTTTGAAAAGAACACCCACACGGCCATGTCATTCATTCACAGAGTTCTGTAAATGAATAAACTACAAGTACTAGAGCTGCACAATTAATCCTTAAAAGATCACGATCTCAATCCAACCCCACTGACAATCTCAACCTGCCATTCCTCGATTCTATGCGACAAGTGCAGAGAGGCTCAGAGAGAGCAAAAAAAAACAAACAGGCAGTCCTCCAAGTTTAACCGCCTAAGGACCGCCCACCGTCAAATGACGGCGGAGCGGTCCTGCTCTCCCAGCGGGTGGACGTCATATGACGTCCTCCCTTTAAGCCGGGATTGCGCGCGATCGGGCGCGCGCATCACGGCTCTGTCTGCAGGTGGGCGACCCTCTCGTCCTGGCGAGGCGGCAGTAAACTGCCACCCGCCAGGAATCCGCCAATTTGAACCTCCTGACGGACAAACAAAAAAAAACGAGAGAGACTCGGAGAGACGTGAACAGCGTATCTTAGCTCCTTACCGTCCAACTCTAACAGTCACCCCAACCTAACTCTAGCACTAGAAAATTCCTAATTAACACGTCGAGATCATGAACATCAAATAAGTAAATGTCTTGAGACACTTACTTACTGTACCGGCACACCCACAAGAAAAGTTTTTCACTGTCGACCATTAACCCTTGAAGAGGAGTATAACGACATTGTCTCCCGAAGTCCTCACCC
>BLSH010378393.1:593207-608892 GCA_018402905.1 Glandirana rugosa | reverse complement strand
CCAGAGTCCACACTTGCCCCTCGTCCACACAATTTAAAAGAAACTAGTGAGAGCGAGAGAATGAACAGTGACCTTCAGGTTGTACCGTGAAATCCCGTTTCTTGAGACACTCCGAGACTTTTTTTCTTTACAACGTGATGTATTTCTACCGGATCCGGTCCCCATCCCTTGGACGCCGAGAGGTCGACAACATCTTGATGTAAAGGGTAGTACGAAGACCCACCGGTTCTGGTATGTCGCCAAATTGGTGAAATTCTGGCTCGGAGAAAAACCTCAAACCTCCAAAATATATAATGTTTGGGGGTTCTAAGTAATTTTATAGCAAAAAAACCTGTTTTTAGCTGATAACCTCCAAACTCCAAAAAGAGGCTCGGTCTTAAAGTGGTTAAACCGCTGTATGGTCTTGGCCACCCAGAAGCATGATGGGAAATGTAGTTCTACAACAGCTGGAGAGCCGCAGGTTCCCTACCCCTGGCCTAGGCCATCTTTATGTAGTGCAACATTTCTTTTTTTCAGAGCCTCACAGAGTTCTTTGCCCTAAAGTGCCATGTTGGACTTCCAGTGACAAGTAAGAGAGCGAGAGTGATCAAAGAAAATTTAACACACCTGCTCCCCGTTCACACCTGAGACCTTGTAACACTAACGAGTCACATGACACTGGGAGGGAAAATGGCTAATTGGGCCCAACTGGGACCTTTCACTTAACCTCCCTGGCGGTATTCCCGAGTATGGCTCGGGGTGGAATTTCAGTACCATTAGCGGCAACCCCGAGCCACACTCGGAATTGCATTGCTGGATCCAGGCAGCGCTACTCACCTTGTCCCCTGGATCCAGGGATGTCCCCCCGCCATGTCTGCGGGCTGTGTCCGCCGCCAGATGACTCCTGTGTGCCGGGCTCAGTTCCCTGCGAGCGTCGCGTCGCAAGGGGACGGAGACCGGCGGGAAATTCAAAAAGCGAAACAAACACAGCACATACAGTACACTGTAATCTTATAGATTACATTACTGTATGAAATCATGTCACACCCCCTTTGTCCCTAATGGTTTGCCCAGTGCCCTGCATGCACTTTTATATTATATATGTCATTCTTTCTGCCTGGAAACATGAGAATGTCCATAGCAACCAAAAAGTGTCCCTTTATGTCAAAAGTGGTTTTTGATCAGCTAGAAAACACCGATAGTAAATAAGAATCATTTGCAGAATTGAGTGATACTGATTTTTGGGGAAATTTATCATCAGACACTGAAAGTGACGACAGTGAAAATTCTGCAACTGAGCAAATTTCAGTGTTTTTGATTTGATTACATTATTGAATACATTTTATTACTATTACGTTATTATTTTTGATAATTATTTTTAGTTATTTATTATATTATAATTTATGATTTCATGTTTCAAACTTTATCACACCCCGGATGTCTACTAGACTCTTGTTTTGACAGATTTAAGTGAGTTACTCCTAAGAATTACAGGACTACAATATAAAACGCCAAATTTCCATGCAAAATAATCATACCGCTTTCAGCACCAAAAATCTGACATAATCATACCGCCAGGGAGGTTAAGGGTGTACTCACTTTGTTGCCAGCGGTTTAGACATTAATGGCTGTGTGTTGTTACTTTGAGGGGACAGTAAATTTACACTGTTATACAAGCTGTACACTCTCTACTTTACATTATAGCAAAGTGTAACTTCTTCAGTGTTGTCACATGAAAAGATATAATAAAATATTTTCAAAAACGTGAGGGGTGTACTCACTTTTGTGAGGTATTATAAATGCACATTTTTTTTAACTGCAAAAAAATGTGCATTCAACCACTTGACGACCGCTGGTTGTCATATGACGTCCTGGAGTTTGAGGTGGGATATCTAGAAGATGCCTGCAGCTACAGGCATCATCCAGATATTCTTTCCAGCGAGCGATTCTGTGCACCATAAGAACGAGATCATAGTGGCAGTTCAGCCACTTGATCGTTCTCACAGGCAGTGGGAGGGGACATCCCCCCCCACTCCCACCGCCCTCCGATGCTTCTCTGGGCCCGCCTGAACAATCTGCGGCCCGGAGAATGAATCCGTCGCTGCCAGAGGTTGATCACAGAGCTGACTGGTGACCAGATGGTCCCCAGTCATCTCTATGATCATCGGAGGCCCGAGCGCGACGTTATGTTTAGTAAACAAAGCCATGGACGCGGCTGGAAAGGCCGGGATTATTTTTTTTTAATCTCAGCCTTTCCAGCCTGGAGGAGAGATGTGGGTAAATAAGACCCCATTCAGGTGCAATTTACATGCGACTTTGAGGGTTTAACATTGAAGTCTATGGATCTCAAGTTGCACCAAAGTTGGGCCAAAGTAATGCAGGGACTACTTTGATGTCGGTGCGACTTGAAAGTCATACAGATATGAACAGTACTCACTGGAAATATTAAGGAACAACTTGTCATGCGACTTTACAGTCCCAAGTCGCATGACAAGTCATATAAGTGTTAAAGGGGCCTTAGTCAGAGCTGTACAGTTTGTTGTTCTCTACAGATTGCCCTTATCTGCATAGCCAGTTTTGTGGTAAAGGTAAACTATCCCATAAGTCGCCAAAAAGCCCCTTTTGTTTTTAGAAGCCTCAGACATTCCTAAAAGCACCTTGAATTCAAATACGGTTATGATTACATTTTTTTTTTTTCAAGCAGGACAAGTAGATTGTCATGAGGGACAAGTAGATTGGGACCCCGATCTAGTCCCTTGAACAAGCAGTTTTTTGTTTGCTTTTTTAAATTTCCACACACCTGTTATTGTATAAGCTTTTAAAAAATTTTGAAAACAAACATTTTTTACCTTCTGCTAAAAAAAAATATCCTACTAAAAAAAAAATAATAATTTCTTCATTAATTTAGGCCAAAATGTACTCTACTACATCCGATAAAAACAAAATCCTAAAAAGCATATATTATTTGGTTTGCGTTGAGTTATAGTGTCTGGTATAGATACTGGAATTTTTTTTTTTACTGTGATTAGCGACTTATAGTGGAATGCTTATTGCGTACTAGGGCCAAAAAAACTAATCGATTAATTGACAACTAATCGATTATGAAAACAGCTGTCAACTATTTTCATAATCGATCAGCCGTTTAGCTGGCCTGCATACTGAATGCATTATTTGTTTACATATCAGGAAATGCAGTGCAGCACACATACAGCTCAGTACACCGTCCTTTGACCAAGAAGCTTTCTATGCTACTCCTTCGAATTATCCCATCACTGTGGTCGAAATTTGACCCCACTAACAACTAGAAAATCGAACAAACGTTCTTAAAATTATATTTTTCTGAAGGAAGACCTTGTTTTTGTATGGCCAGAATATAATATATTACAGTTCTGTCTGAACATCAGCAAAACAGTCTTTATTTTGTTTTCTTTAACCACTTACCAACCGGAAGATTTTCCAGCTTTAGGACCAGAGCACTTTTTGCGATTTGGCACTGCGTCGCTTTAACTGACAATTGCGCGGTCATGCGACACTGTACCCAAACAAAATTTAAGTCCTTTTTTTCCCACAAATAGAGCTTTCTTTTGGTGGTATTTCATCGCCTCTGCGTCATTTCTGATCGCCGCTATAAAGAAAAGAAGAGCAACCATTTTGCAAAAAAACCCAAAATTTCTTACTTTTTGCTAAAATTCAAATCCAAAAAAAAAAAAAAATATAAAAAAACCATTTTTTTCACCGGTTTATATTCTTCCTCATATTTGTGATTAAAAAAAAAAAAAAAATCACAATTGGTGTTTATTGATTGGTTTGCGCAAAAGTGGCCGCGTTTACGGATGATGAGAATTCATTTCTGGGATTTTTTATATTTTTTTTAATTTTTTACTAGTAATGGCGGCGATCTGCATTTTTTAGCGGTACTGCAATATTGCAGCTAACATGTCGGACATTTTTGACACTTTTTTGGGACCAATGACATTTATTCAGCGATCAGAAATTTAAATGTCCACTGATTAATGTATAAATGTCATTGGCAGTGAAGGGGTTAACCGGGGGGGGAGCTAGGGGTTTACTGTGTTCCCTGGGTGTGTTCTTACTGTGGGGGGGGGGGGGTTGGGCTACCATGGACATGAGAGATTTAACTGATCCCAGTGACAGGGATCAGTAGATCTCCCATGCCTGCACTGTCAGAATGGGGAACCACCGCGGTTCCCTGTTCTTTCCCTGTGGCCGCTCATCGCGGCTCGCCGGCGGACATCGGGTCCACCCGAGCCACGGGCACACTCCTCAGGAGTGCGGTGGGCGCGCGCGCCCCCTAGCGGCTGTCCGCAGATCGCCGCCTTTTTACGGCAATTCGCGCTCAGCATCCCGACTGCCGCCGTGAAAACACGGCACGCAGTCGGGAAGTGGTTAAAAAAAGCATGTGATCTCTGAGCCTGATGATATTTATCAGATTCAACCTCTAATAGTATATACAGTATATCTCATCTGTCTGTTATTCTCAGAGTGGATTATAGATTTTGCTCCCTAACCATATAGTTCGTTATTTATATTTAACACTGCATAGAGATATTTAAAAATAAATTGCCTTTTTTTAACCACTTGCCGACCAGCAGCCGCCGCTCTCCACCCCCAGTTAGAAACACCTACCTAAGGAACACTTAACCCCTTGATCGCCCCCTAATGTTAACCCCTTCACTGCCAATGACATTTATACAGTAATCAGTGGCTATTTTTTAGCTCGGATCGCTGTATAAATGTCATTGGTCCCAAAAATGTGTCAAGAGTCCGCGGCAATGTTGCAGTCACGATAAAAATTGCAGATCGCTGCCATTACTAGTAAAAAAAAAAATATATTTTTTTTTTTTTTTTTTTTAATAAAAATGCCATAAATCTATTCCCATATTTGTAGACGTGATAACTTTTGCGCAACCCAATCAATATACTTCTATATTCTATATGTAGAAGAATATAGATCAGTCTAAACTCTAAACTGAGGAATAAATTTGTTTTTTGTAGGAAAAATTTACAGCGCTCCTCCTCCCTGCAGTTGATAATACACGTTCCTCCTTATTATCTTAAAGTGCTAAATAAGTACTAATAACAGTGCTGTATTCATGTAAATATTCCACTGCAAGGACCGAAACGAAGGGAGGTCACCCACACCGCGCATAAGGTCCAAGTCTCCTTACAAACTACCTAAAAGCCTGCAAGACTCCTTCTGCCGTACGGCACAGGAGTCCAACCTATCTGGCGAGTGCGAGCTGATGGCATGTGGATCACCAAAGTCACAGTTTGAAGAAGCACTCAGAGCACTGGAGCACTTTATTGGGACTATATATTTTATCACATTCAGTTGATTACAAGATCTTTTTCCTAGATAATCGTTGACATTTGGGCACAAATTGATTGATTTTTAAG
Source organism: Glandirana rugosa (assembly GCA_018402905.1). Taxonomy (NCBI): domain Eukaryota; kingdom Metazoa; phylum Chordata; class Amphibia; order Anura; family Ranidae; genus Glandirana; species Glandirana rugosa. The sequence goes on along the minus strand of BLSH010378393.1, from coordinate 603,495 downwards.
ATTAACATTGTATCAATTTTTTACTGCATTATCAATTTTTTTTATCACTGTCAGCAATTTTGCACACAGTAGATTATCCTTTGCAATTGTTTACATAGTGGCATTTCCACCTTCACTGAGTGTTTACATAAATACAGCACTATTATTAACACTTATTTAGTACTTTAAGATAATAAAGAGGAACGTGTATTATCAACTGCGGGGAGGAGGAGCGCTGTAAACTTTTCCAACAAATTTTTCTTTGCTCCCAATGAGGGGGTAATTTATACAGCTGCACCATTAGTTGACTCCCAAAACCACTTCAAGGCGCGAGTGACACAACACACGCAAATTCGTTTATTTTTTTGGCTATTTATTATAGGAAAAAAGAAATATTTTTTTTTCCCCAAAATCGTCACGGTTTGTTTATAGCGCAAAAAAATAAGAAACGCAGAGGTGATTAAATACAACCAAAAGAAAGCTCAATTTGTGGGAACAAATGGACGTCAATTTGGTTGGGTACAACGTCGCGCAATCACGCAATTGTCAGTTAGAGCGGCTCAGTGCCGTATCTCAAAAAAAAGGAATTCTATTAAAACTTACCGTAAAATCCTTTTCTCTGAGTTCACTGACAGACGCAGCTCTCCACTGACATGTGGGTTATATGCAGATCCTATTATGAGTTAACTAGGCAAAGAAGAAAGCAAGCTGGCCCCTCTTCCCATATAATCCCCCTACTCTGCTCAGTACATCAGTTTGTAACAAGCCGTACCGAAAAAAACGCAGAGGGGCGGGTGCTGCGTCTGTCAGTGAACTCAGAGAAAAGGATTTTACGGTAAGTTTTAATAAAATACCTTTTTCTCCTTCGTTCACTGACAGACGCAGCTCTCCATTGACATGTGGGGATGTCCCATAGCTGTGTCATTAAGAGGGGTGGGCAAAGGACAACTGTACCCGACATAACCTCTGAGAAGACGCCAGACGCGTCTACACTGCCGCCTGTAAAACTTTACGGCCAAAAGCAGCATCCAAAGATGCAGACACATCAACTTTATAAAACTTAGTAAACGTGTGCACCGAGGCCCAAGTCGCCGCCTTGCACACCTGTGACACTGAGGCCTGGTGTCGAAAAGCCCAGGAAGTGCTAAGAGCCCTGGTAGAATGAGCCGTGACTGGAAAAGGAGGCACTTTGCCCCGAACAGAATACGCATGAGTCACGGTCTGTCTGATCCAGCGAGAAACAGTAGCCGACGAGGCCGCCATTCCTTTGCGGGGACCATACGTCAGAACAAAACCCGTCAGACTTCCGAAAAGAGTCTGTAGCCACCAAATACACCCACAAGGCCCGTACGACATCCAAGGAATGTAACGCAATCTCCTTACGATGTGAAGGAGTACTCAAGGCCAATTTTTTATTCAGGCCCTGTTGCAAAAAGGTCAGAACCCTGGCCACCACATAGGAGCGAGGGTTACAACCCTCCGCCTCACACCATGCAATAAAGGCCTTCCAGGTGCGATGATAAATTTTTCGCGAAGTACACTAGCGCGCATTCAGCATGGTATGGACCATGGAGTCATCGACACCCCTGTCCCTCAGCACCTGGGATTCAATAGCCAGGCCGTCAAAGCCAGCGAGTGTAAAGCAGGGTGCAATATGGGTCCTTGAGATAGCAGATCATCTCGCAGTGGGAGACGCCAGGGGGCGTCTGCCACCATTCTTACTACATCGGCGTACCACAGACGCCGAGGCCAGTCCAGAGCCACCAGTATCATCGGAATTCCCTCCACTTCCACCCTGCGCAGAAGGCGCGGGAGAAGTTTGATGGGAGGATAGGCATACAGAAGACAATACCGACCCAAAGGTGCCACTAGTGCATCTGTGGCCACTGCCAACGGGTCTCTTGTCCTGCACACAAAGCACTTCACTTTGTGGTTGAGCCGCGATGCCATGAGGTCCACGTCTGGCGTGCCCCACTTGTGGCAAATCTGACTGAACACTTCTGTATGGAGGGACCATTCCCCCTGATCCAGCGTTTGGCGACTGAGGAAGTCCGCCTGCCAATTCTCTACGCCTGGAATGTAGATGGCGGAGACTGCCGGAACGTGCAGTTCTGCCCAACGCAGAATGAGAGCTGCCTCCGCAGCCGCACTTCTCGTTCTGCCCCGATGGTTCACATATGCCACCGCTGTGGCATTGTCCGACTGAACTCGAATCGGGAGCCCTTGTAGCCTCGCCGTCCAGTGGGATAGACAGAGTCTGACCGCTCTTAGCTCCAGCACATTGATCGGAAGGCGAGACTCCTGCGCCGACCAATGACCCTGAGTCGAGAGAGATCCCAGGACGCCCCCCCAGCCCGACAGGCTGGTGTCCGTCGTGACTATTGACCATGTCAGGGGAAGAAATGATTTTCCCCTCGTCAAAGCTAGTGCCCGAAGCCACCAGGTCAAGGAAACCCTGGTCTGACGATTCAAGGTGACCAACTGGTCCAGAGACAGTGGGGATCTGTCCCACCGAGACAGAATCGCTCGCTGAAGTAGTCGAGTGTGGCTCTGAGCGTAAGGTACCGCCTCGACAGCCGACACCATGAGCCCCAGCACCCACATACAGAACTGTAATGATGACTGCCGGTGAGACAGTAATGTTCGCACTGCTGATTGCAGGGACTGCAGCTTGGCTGGGGGTAAGAACACCTTCGCCTGCTCCGTGTCCAGAATCAGATATTCCAGGCGACAGGACAGGATCAATGACTTCTGCAGGTTGATCAGCCAACCGAAGTCCTTTAACGAGGCCATGGTGATGGACACTCTCTCCTCCAGGGCAGAGGCAGACTCCGCTCTCAGAAGCAAGTCGTCTAAGTAAGCTACCACCGCGATGCCCCTCTGTCGCAGCAGGGCCAGCACGGGGGGCACCAACTTGGTGAAGACCCGAGGAGCCGAGGCCAGACCGAAGGGCAGTGCCACAAATTGGTAATGGAGATCTCCCACCGCAAAGCGCAGAAAGCGCTGGTGTCGGAGACAAATGGGAACATGGAGATACGCGTCCCTGATGTCCAGGGACGCCAAGAAGTCCCCCTGATGCAGAGCGGCCACGACCGAGCGGACCGATTCCATCTGGAATATCCGCGTTTTCACATAGAAGTTTAGCGCCTTCAGGTCCAATACTGGCCTTACCCCCCTCCTTTTTTGGGGACCACAAATAGATTTGAGTAGAAACCGTGAAACCTCTCTGGCTGAGGCACCGGCACGATCACCCCCTGGTCTGATAGTGCCTGAACCGCCCCTAAAAGGGCCTCCCGACGTTGATGCGTTCGATGGGAAGAACCTGTCTGGGGGTAGAATGCTGAACTCTATCCTGTACCCGGAGGACACCACTTCCTGCACCCACCAGTCGGAAATGCGGGCAGTCCACCTGTCTGCGAACCCCAGAAGACGTCCCCCCACCCGAGCGTCGGGTGGGGGCAACCCATCATGCAGAGTAGAGCTGCAAGATTCTGGCCAAAATGAGAATCACGATTTTTTTGCTTAGAATAAAGATCACGATTCTCTCACGATTCTCGCGGCGTAATATATTAAATATACAAAAAAATTGGGCTAACAGCACTGTTTAGGTTTTTGAAAGGGTAATTTTTCCAAAAAAATCGCGTTTAAAAGTCCGCTGTGCAAACAGCGTGTGACATAAAATATTGCAACAACCGCCATCTTATTCTCTAGGGTCTCTGCTAAAAAAAAATATATAATGTTTGAGGGTTGTTTTCTAGGACAAAATAATAGATTTTTATTTGTAAAGAGCAAGTGTGAGGAAAGATTTAGTCTTTAAATGGTTAAACCAAACAACTATACAAGGGGAGTTCACTCAGAGTTCAATGCCTTTGAAGTAAAATTACTTTGTATCTTTTAGTGTCTTATCAATGATGACTCAGAACTTGGCTCTCTGCCCAGACCTCCCCTGAGACTCAAGTCACTCCAACTTGAAAAGCCTTCAGGCGACTTGCATTCACTTTTATTACAGTCAAGTCACGCTGATTCGCCCCGCAAGTCGGACCCCATTAACTGCACTGAAAATCGCGGTAATTCCCAATGGAGATCGCAGGGGGGGTAGATCGAGATCGCGATTTTAATACGATTAATCGTGCAGCTCTAATGCAGAGGAGGGCTTATCCTCTGCCTTTTTGTTCTCGCTCGTCTTTTACCGGCCCCTGCAGCAGCCTTGTCGGTAAGGGTAAGCTCTCGGTGACCTAGGGGGCTTGGCAGACCCGCAGACATAAGTAGACGTCTGCGACTCGCCATCTTGGTTCAGTCGCAAAGACGCACGGACAATTATTGCAGACACCAGTGCCTTTTCGCGCGCTGCTTTCGCCCCCTGGTCTTTCTCCCCATCTGAGGGATAAAGTTCACCCTCAGAAAGCTCCACGGGGGTCCCTGTGACCCCCCCCGACGCTACTTCTGGTTCGGAATCCTCCCCTGAAGAACAAGGGGGAGAGGGGCGCTTTTTAGGGGCCCCCGGGGCCCTGCTCGGCCCCCCCTGGGAACAAATTCCCCAAATACCGCCCGCAACTGTTCTAGGGACACCAGGGATCCCAACGCAGGCTGCGCTGCATCTATTTCCTCTTCAGAGGGCCCTGCAGGGTCATCTGCCATCATACCCACAGATTGAGCACACACACAGTAAAAAACAGCCACTAGCGGCACCCCCACACTTCAAATACACCACCGCCCCTCAGAACGCCAGGGAAACCCAGGAGGACTGCACCCACCGCTACCAGCACCCCCAGGAAACCAGCTATACTTGCTGTCTTTTGCCCTAAGCAACGTCCTGTGGACCGCCAGAGAGCTTGCGCCGTCAGCAGCCAGCAACACTGTCCCAGCAAAGTGAAAGGAAAGGAAAACGGCAGCAGCACCTTTTTCACAGCATGCAGGGGCTCCAATATGGCCGCCGAGGACATCCACTAGATGCCAAGGGACTGCTGACACCAAGGCTCCGGCAAAATGACCGCCACAGCATGGTATTGAAAATCCCAGGGAAAATGGCCGCGGCTACGGCCAAATGGCAGCAGATCACCGAATGGCGGCCCGCACATAGTGCTAGCGGGGTGCGGAGCGGGGGGGTGGGAGTCCGCACGGAACGGGCACGATGCGGTGGGACCCACTAATCTGGGACTGGCTCGCATCGGTTGGCCATGCTGGGGAAGTACAGGGTTTTTTGAGGAACCCTCAAAGCCCCAGGTGGCTTCTTGATAGTTGTCTTCATTTGCTGAGAAAAAATAAAAAAAAAGCGGTAGCAAAAATTTCTAACCGCAGGTCCCATAAGGGAACCAGGTCAACTCCTTGCACTAGGCATGTTAAAACTGATGTACTAAGCAGAGTTGGGGGATTATATGGGAAGAGAGGACAGCCCCCTGGGAGGGGCCAGCTTGCTTTCTTCTTTGCCTAGTTAACTCCTAATAGGATCTTCATATAACCCACATGTCAATGGAGAGCTGTGTCTGTCAGTGAACGAAGGAGAAAGTGCTCTGGTCAGGAAGGGAGGGTAAATCCTTTCGGGGCTGAGGTAGTTAAATAAAAAAATTTGATCTCTGAGTCTGATGATATTTATCAGATTCAACCTCTAATAGTATATACATCTCTCTTCTAATACTATATACAGTATATCTATTCTGTCTGTTATTCTCAGAGTGGATTAGAGATTTTGCTCCCTAAGGGCCCATTCACACAGGGGCGAATTGCGCTCCGACTTGAGTCGCCTCAAGTTGCTTGACATGTCAAATCCCATTCAAATGAATAGGAGCCATCTTAAATGTACGCTACTGAGTCGCTCCGACTTCAAAAAAAGGTTCCTGGGCCACTCCAAGGTGACTTCTATCTGACTTGTGCCCAAAGAAGTCAATGGAAGTCGCCTCCAAGTCAGATCCCCCATCTTAATGCAAGCAACTTTGCAGTGAAAAGAATAGAATTTTATTTGGGGCACGGCCCTCCCTCCCTTCTCTGATTGGCCACAGGCCAAATCGCCTGGCATAAGTCACCTGAAGTCGCGCTGCAATTGCCTAGCAAAGTCGCGCCGAAGCCGGATCGCCCCTGTGCAGAGGCGTAACAAGAACCTTTAGGGCCCCGGTGCAAGAAATTACAAAGGACCCCCCTGACCAGGGCCCTTCCCTCCTCCCACTGATCCTGGGGCCCTTTACTCCCATCGCAGGTCCCTTTATTAAGTTCCCGCAGCGGCACCCTTTTACAAGTTCTGCAGCGGCCCCCTTACTCCCATCTTCTGGGCCTCCCCATGGTGGTGAAATGCCAGGGCCCGGTCACAATTGCAACCTTTGCAATCCTGATAGTTCCCTCACTGGTGTCAGTAGTTTTTAATTTTTATTTTAATTTTATTACACAGGGACCCTGGGAACAGCAGAAGACAAGTAACCTGGATAGGAGGGGCGGCGGAGGACAGCATATAGAGGAACCAATCTCCTCCATTAGGAGGAAAATGGAGGAGACTGGTTCCTCTAAATGCTGCCCCTGCCATCCCTCCTATCCAGGTGTACAAGGGAGGCACATGGGCCCCCTGGAGCATGGGGTCCGGTTGCAATCGCAACCCCTGCAACTCCTATCGTTACGCCCCTGCCCCTGTGTGAATGGGCCCTAACCATATAGTTGGTTATTTATATTTAACACTGCATAGAGATATTTAAGAATAAATTGTAGGGATGCACCAAAATTTTGGCAGCCAAAAATTATCAGCATTTTCGGCCAAAATCTGTGTTTTCGGGCCGATACCATCCATTGCGGGGTATGTGTGCATCACATACCCCGCAATGGATGTGGGAGAGGAGTAGATTCACAATGCACAGAGCGCGCTGCTTGTACGAGCCGCTCTGCATGAAACTGTGAGCTAATTACACTGGAATGCAGAGCTGTCAGATCTTCAACTGGATGTCAGGAGGTGGGCGGGAGGGGGCGTTAGCTGTTCAGTCGCCCCATCTCCGATCTCAGTGAAAATCTGACAGCTCTCTCTCTGCATTCTCTGAATTCCAGTATAATTAGCTCACAGTAGAGATGCCCGATTCTGGCCAAAATAAGAATCACGATTTTTATGCTTAGAATAAAGATCACGATTCTCGCGGCGCAACATCTTACATATACAAAAAAAATTGGGCTAACAGCACTGTTTATTTGTTTATTTTTTGAAAGTGTCATTTTTCAAAAAAAATTGCTTTTGAAAGACCGCTGCGCAAATACCGTGCGACATAAAAAATTGCAACAACCGCCATCGTATTCTCTAATGTCTCTGCTAAAAAACATATATATAATATTTGGGGGTTCTAAGTCCTTTTCTAGCAGAAAATACTGGATTTTTATTTGTAAGCAGCAAATGTCAGAAAAGACTTAGTCTTTAGATGGTTAAACTAAAATCTTCTATAGTTCAACCCTTTGATCATTTGAAACATAGTATCTTTTACTTCTTTTATCAACTTGAGTTGGCTCTCTGCCCAGATTTGGCAGTCTGCCCAGACTCAAGTTGCCCCGGCTTTAGAAAAAAAGATTCCTGGAGAGACTTCAGGTGACTTGCATTGACTTCTAATACAGTCAAGTTGCGCTGAGTCGCCCCACAAGTCGGACTCCATTAACTGCACTGAAAATCGCGGTAATGCCTGATGGAGATCACGGGGGATGGGGGGGTGAATCGAGATTGCGATTTTAATAGGATTAATCATGCAGATCTAGCTGTTTCATGCACAGAGTGGCTTGTGCAAGCAGCGTGCTCTGTGCATTGTGAATCTACTCATCTCTTCTGCCAGTGCCAGCCAGTACCATCCAGTGCTGCCTGTCAGTGCTAATCAGTGCCACCTGCCAGTACCATCCAGTGCTGTCTGTCAGTGCCAATCAGCGCCACATGCTAGTGCCACCAGCCAGTACCATCCAGGGCCACCTGTCAGTGCCAATCAGTGCCACCTGCTAGTGACACCAGTCAGTACCATCCAGGGCTACCTGTCAGTGCCAATCAGTGCCACCTGCCAGTACCACCAGCCAGTACCATCCAGGGCCACCTGTCAGTGCCAATCAGTGCCACCTGCCAGTACCAATCAGTGCCACCTGCCAGTACCATCCAGTGCTGCCTCAGTGACAATCAGTGCCACCTGCCAGTACAATCCAGTGCCATCTGTCAGTGCCAACCAGTGCAGCCTGTCAGTGGTACCTGTCAGTGCCAACAAGTGGCATCTGTCAGTGTCACCAGTACTGCCAATCAGTGCTGCCTGTCAGTGCCACCTATCAGCACCAATCAGTGCCGCGGCACAGGTAGGCTGCATATGACAATTGTATATAAACACATAAATATTTTTTAAAAACTTTAATTTTCGGTTTTCGGCTTAGTGCATTTTTGGTTTCGGCACCAAAATTTCCATTCGGTACACCACTAATAAATTGCCTTTATTTAAAAAAAAAAAAACCTTTACATATTTACTAATAAGGATGGGCTCGGGCATGTTTGCAAGTACACGTGCCCGAGCCCGCCAGGAAGTGAACTCGGCGCTGCGCTAATCACAGGCAGGGAGACATTTCTCGATCGCTGCAGCTGCACATCGGGGAAATGTCTGACTGCCTGTAATTAGCGCAGCGCCGGGTTCACTTCCAGGCAGGCTCAGGCATGTGTACTTGCAAACATGCCCAAACCCATCCTTATTTACTAAATTATGCACCACGCTTTTTTTTAAGGTTATTATCCAATTAATCGAAACAATAAATCGGCCAACTAATCAATTATGAAAATAATTGTTAGTTGCAGCTCCATTGCGTATCAGATATGTGATCCAGCACACCCCAGCGACCCTACTGCAGTAAATGTACCAGGGGCGGTCACTAAGCGGTCAAGCCATGAAAATGAAAGATAGAAGCTGATTGGTTGCCATGCACAGTTGCTTTCGTGATTAGTGTGAGGTGCTTCCAGCCCCCTACTCAGCTCATTCTCCATTGACTTGAAATTGAGATAAACGAATCCCATGTACACAAGCCCCACTGTCCATTGAAGGGGTATAGCTGTGCTAGGTGTCATGAGGCCTAGCAGGTAGGTAATCCTCTTTATAAATGCAGTAACTGTAGTGGAATAAGCAGTGACAGGGGGACCTGCAGCTAGGATACATAGGCAACAGACCGCCCTGCTAATAAACACAGAACTGCTGGAGAAATGAATACACGACTCTTCTGTCACAAAGCACAGCAAACAGCAGCCGGGCGCCTCCGAGTCCGAACTGTCACCCTTACCGTGCACTGTGAGCAGTCTCCTCTCCTTTCCTCTCCACTCCTTCCCTCCACCCGCAGCTGCTTCCACCTGCACTCAGGAGCCCTTCCGGAAACAGCATGTAAACAGCGCTGCCATTGGCCAGCACACTCTGCCTCCGGATTGGCCAGGCAGCTCAGCATTGCACATGACTAATCAGCTGACATCTGTACCATGTAGCCATGTCTGTGGGGTTAAAACATAGAAGGGACATGTCATTGAAGGGAAATAGAATGCCGTTGCTTGCCAATGAAATGGCCACGGTGAGAGAAATCCGTAGGCTGATATTGCTGCATTCCTGTTACAAGTTGTCTGCCTGCCAGGTTGGACCCAATGATTTTGACACTTTTTAACCCTTTCACTGCAAGAGCCCTTTCTGGCTTCTTTTTTTTTGCCCCCACACACGCACAAACGTTTAACCACTTCAGCCCTGGAAGGATTTACCCCCTTCCTGACCAGGGTACTTTTTGCGATACGGCACTGCATCACTTTAACTAGTTGCCGACCGCCTGCTGTGGCTTGACGGCGGTAGGGTTGCCACATCATCCCTTTAATCCAGGACACATATGAATTACACAGGTTCTGCGGCTGATTAACCACTTGCCGACCGCCGATCGGCATTTGACGGCGGCAAAGTGGCTCGTTCCCGCAAATCGCCGTCATACGACGGCGGCTGCGGGAACGTGTTTAGTGAGCGCGCGCGCGCTCACTGTGTCCAGGGGGGGCCAGGGAGCGGGTGCGGCGGCTTCGATTGCCGCCGGACCCGCACAAGATTGACATACCCCCTGACGGATAGACCCCTTCCCTTCACCAGTGTCGGAAGTGGATGTCCTTCCGACACTAGTGTCGGGAAGGGGGAGTGTGTCTCGCCTCCAGGCACAAATGTATGTGCCTGGAGGCGAGTGAGCGAGGCCCCCCCCCCCCGTAGCGCCCATCGGCCGCCGTTAGCTTCGGCGGCGTGGGCGAGGGACCGGGGGGGACCTGTGTCACTCGCGCGCGCGCGAGTGATTTGTGCAAGGGCGTCGGCGGCAGCATACTGCCGCTAAA
>BLSH010378393.1:583101-593197 GCA_018402905.1 Glandirana rugosa | reverse complement strand
ATACTTAATGTGTCCAAGACTCCTATTAAATTACGTCTATTCGATGGTTCACTTAAATTAACGGTGGAATTGGTGAAGTCGGGGTCTTCCTAAAGGTCGAAATCCTGGCCTCGGGAAAAACGCTAAGCCGCGAAACAGAGAAATTGACTGTTAACGCGCCAGCACGCTGCAACATGGGTTTGCTTTAAACGCAGGAAAAAAAGGGTGTTTATCTCGAAAGAAAACCACCATAAACTAGTGGCGACGCAGTAAAGACTAGCGGCGATATTTGTTTTCTTCTCGCTGTTAAAACGTTCTTTTGGGTTTAAAGAATGAAAAAGGATTTTATGTTTAGGTTTTTTTTTTATATTTTTTTGTAAAAAAAAGTGGCAAAAACCGGCTAAATATAAGAAGGAGTATAAACGCTATTTTTTTTAGCGTTAGCGGCAAATAACTAACCAAACGCGTTTTCACCAGCGCAAATGCCTACTACTCTTAAGTAAAAACCCCAAAAATTTAAAAAAAATAAAAAATGATTTTTACCGCCGCTAGACGCTAAAAAACGCCATGACGCTATAAAGTCGCCTGTACAGCCCGGTAAAACTGTGAAAAAACCCTGGTAACCGTAAATATGTCGCTAGTCACGATATTTTTACGTGACTAATGACACATTGCAGCGGTGATCAAATACCACCAAAAGAAAGCTCTATTTGTGGGAAAAAAAGGACGCAAATTTCGTTTGGGTACAACGTCGCACGACCGCGCAATTGTCAGTTAAAGAGACAAAGCGCCGAATCGCAAAAAGGGCTCCGGTCCTAAAGCTGGAAATCCTTCTGGGGCTGAAGTGGTTAAGGTGGCAATTAAATTCACTTGGTAGCTTATCTGCATTAAATTATCCTCAGAACCTGTGTAATTCATATGTGTCCTGGATTAAAGGGATGATGTGGCAACCCTAGACGGCAGCAACTTGTTTCGTTATCGATCGCATGCTCACTCAATCTCTGCCGGCTACCCATGATTGCTCCCCCCGTAGTGACAGAACAGAGATCGGCGTATGACTCGGGTGTCACGTATGTAAACACGGATCTCTGTTCTGACAGAGGGGGAAGGGATGTGATCACAGGCTTCTTGTATATGAGAGCCGCGATCACTCCCCTCCCCCACTCAACCCAGCCCCCATACAGTTAGAACACACTGAGGGAACACAGTTAACCCCTCAGAGCGCCCCCTGCAGGTTAACCCCTTCACTGCCAGTGACATTTATACAGTAATCAATGCATTTTCATAGCACTGATCGCTCTATAAATGCCAATGGTCCCAAAAAAGTGTCAAAATGGTGCGACATATCCGCTGCAATATCGCATTCCCGATAAAAATCGCAGATCGCCGCCATTACTAGTAAGAAATTAAAAAAAAACATAAATTAATTCTCATCACTACGTGGCAACTTTTGCGCAAACCAATCAATAAATGCCGATTGCGATTTTTTTTTTTACCAAAAATATGAGGAAGTATATAAATCGGCCAAAACCGGTGAAAAAAAAATTTTTTTTTTATATTGTTTTTGGATATGTATTATAGCAGTGGTTCTCAACTCCGGTCCTCAGGACCCACCAACAGGCCAGATTTTAAGTATTACCTTGGGGAGATGCATACTAGAATACTGCAATCACTGAGCAGCAAATTATATCACCTGTGATGTATTTCAGTTATCCTGCAAACCTGGCCTGTTAGTGGGTCCCGAGGACAGCAGTTGAGAACCACTGTATTATAGCAAAAAGTAAGAAATTTGGTTTTTTTTGCAAAATTGTCGCTCTTCTTTTGTTTATAGCGGTGATTAGAAATAACGGAGAGGGGATCAAATACCACCAAAAGAAAACTATGTGCAGCACCTGAAACTATGGATACTGGAAGCCTGTGCTAGCATTTTTCCTGCGGTGTTGCTATCAGTGTGTGAAGAGTGGGAGAAGAGGGTTGCATTGACAATCCAACACAATGGGCAGCACATTGAACACATTTTATAAGTGGTCAGAAATTTGTAAATAACTCATGAAAGAATAAAGTTACGTTAAAACCAAGCACACCATTGTTTTTCTTGTGAAATTCCCAATAAGTTTGATGTGTCACATGACCCTCTTCCTATTGAAAAAACAAAAGTTGGATTCAAAATGGCTGACTTCAAAATGGCCGCCATGGTCACCACCCATCTTGAAAAGTTTCCCCCCTCACATATTCTAATGTGCCACAAACAGGAAGTTAATATCACCAACCATTCCCATTTTATTAAGGTGTATCCATATAAATGGCCCACCCTGTAGATACCCAACATGTTACACTTTAAAATTGCATGCATTCGTGGAATGGTGACAACCTACGGTGCTTAAAAATCTCCATAGGCGAGGTTTAAAATATGTTAATGGTTACCAGTTTAGAGTTGCAGAGGAGGTTTTTGCTTGAATTAATGCTCTCGCTCTAATGATTGCGGTGATACCTCACATGTGTGATTTGACCACCATTTACATTTGCGGGCACGACTTACGTATGCATTTTTCTTGGTGCGTGGGGATGGGGGCCTTTAAAATTTTTTTTTTTTCTTATTTTGTTTTATTTATTTATTTTTTATTTAACACTGTCCCTTTTAAAAAAAAATCTGATCACTTTTATTGCTGTCACAAGGAATGTAAACATCCCTTGTGACAGGTACTCTCTTTATGGAGGGATCTGGGGTCTAAAAGACCCCAAATCCCTCCTTTGCACGTTTTGGAATACTGAATTTTTTTTAAATCAGCGCTATTGGCAGTCGAGTAAACCGGAAGTGACGTCACTTCTGGTTTTTTACATCAGAGACTCCATCAAAACTGATTCCGGCTATGTTCGGGTCTCCGGCCAGCGGGCAGTGCGGCGGAAGTGGGGAACGCTGCTCGTGATAACAGCCAAGCGGCTCATTAGCCGCAGCGGTTGTTAACATGAGAAAGCCTACCGCCAGTTGTAAAAAAAGGTACCGGGGTGATACCTCTGGCTGCAGGCATCACCCCGGTATAACCACTTCAACAAAATGACATACAGGTATGTGATTTTCCGGGAAGTGGTTAAAAAATCATTTTCAGCCTTCATAAAAACCCCAAAACATTGTTCATTTTTGGGCACACAAACACAATATATCCACTACAGGACCGGCCACCGCACTTATAGTGAGGTCTAGCTGTAGGTAAACAACACAGTGCTCTCTACTGACAGCAGAGATGTGCCATTTTTTCCCTCCCAGCAAAGCAGAGAGTAAAAAATGGGCATTGCTTAGTAAAAACAGCACACAGTAAACACCGTTAGGGCTTGTTAATCTAACGATTAACAAACGCTCCTATAGCTTTAGTATGGGCATTAGACTCCCTTTAATGAGCTTTAGTATGGGCATTAGGCTGGCGTTTTACATGTGTAAACGACGAGTTAAAAATGCACCCCAAATGCCCAACGGGCAGTTCTGAAGCATTTGATGAGCGTTGAGGCGCATTAAAACTGCTTCATAAATGCGTAATCTTGATGCCCCGCAACTGCACCGCAACCTGCCAGAGCGCTTGCGAAGCATTACTACCGGTAGAAACTTAAATGGGAGGCATTGAAAGGCTTCAAGTGCCTCCTGACCTGCTTCAATGTTTTGATAATGTGAACAGCACTATGTGCTTTCTATTGTTTCATTAGCATAGGCGTTTGAGGGGTGTTTTTAGAACTTTTCAAATGCCTGTGTAGCAGGTGTCTAAACTGCATGTCATTTGCCTGCATAAGCTTTCTCCCTATGCATCTCTATGTGCAGAGCAGGACCCACACAGAGGTATCAGGTTACACACTGCTAGTCTCCTATGTTTTATGAGCCTAAGAAGCAAAGCCAATAGAAGAAGCTGTTGCACAAGCCAATGAGGGGGGCTTTAAAAAGCAGCAGTCACCAGAACAGAGTGGTGAGAAGTGCTGCTTTGTGGGATTTGTAGTGCCACAGAAGAAATCGGTCCTTGGACTCTGCAATGGAAAGACTCCATTTCCCAGTGTGCTGTGCTGCAGTGAAGGCTTTTTGGGAGGAACAATGCTTTGTGGGAGAACCTTTTTAAGTGAGGAGAGGAGTTTGCCCCACTCTCTTGGGATGGCGTGGTTGATCAGCAGCCTGAGGCCTACTTCCAGCGATCCAGCCAGCTGAATTTCTACAGTGTCCCAGCTAGCTGTGGTGCTACAGTGTTCCGGTGGATGATCTGCAGAGCCAGCTTACAGACATCTGGGTCCGTTCCAGAGCAGCAGAGGGCACAGCAGCAGCCGCAATGATCGATCCAGAGAGAGAGAGCCTGCAAGCAGTATAGTGGAGGCTGTTTTCCCAAGAGCAAGCAGATGTCATCAGTTCCAGCATCATCAGCACAGCCAGAGAGTCCGGACCGTCTCTGTGATTGGCTAACCAAGGGTGGTGAGCAGACTGAAACCTACCTTTGAGTATACTCAGTTGGGTCTATCCTTCTTTTGTCAGTACAGACTCGGTCTTCCTAGTGGATTACAAAATCCTGTGCACAGGTCCTTCTTTAACAGATAATATATCCTGGAGTCAGTAATCACTACCAGGGTTTCCTTCTAAAAGTTATCAGTGCCCATTTGCAGGAAACCAGGACACTGCACAGACGGAGTTATATTGAACCTTTTATACAGACATCATTGCCAGTAGTCACCATGCTGATACTTGTAGTGCCTCCGGATACAAGGTAATTTAGTTAGAAATACACTGATGTCATTTGCCCTTTCATCCCGCTGAGGAAAATATAGCATTCTTCAATTAATGATTCTGGCCAGTTATATTATTTGGGCCTGCTACCTAGGAATTTAAGTGCACCAACTAGAGATATTTGTTGATTTGAATATAGTGTTTGTTATTGGGCCTGTGGTGCCAGGAGACAGAAAAGAGGGATCTGACATAGAGAGGGTCAGTCTTATACTGTCCTCCTGCCTGGACTCATAGAGCAAAACTTGAGTAAGATTGCCATTTTTGTGACTTTCTTGTTATTGAAGTGTTTGCTCTGCTCTTGGGGTTATGCTAAGGTTCTGAATCTCTTGAGAGTAGTCTAAATGTACTATTGAGCTTTATTGCTTATAACTTCAATTAATGTTCTTCTATTGTATTCCTTGAACTTATTGCCAATGGTTATTCCACAGAAACACTACAGTAAAGACAATTTATGTGTTTTATAATACCACGTGTGTTTCTCATTGATCCTTGCACTGTTGTCAAGTGTGCTAGAGGGGACTGAGGCTGTTATTGGCGTTGAGAGGCAGAGTAACGGACTGAACATACTAAAGCGGCTCCTACGGGGGTATCGCTACACGTGGGGGCTCATCCGGGATATTATCGCAACTCTGCAATCAACACCTCAAGCCAGCACCACTGCAAGTGCCAAGATGGACCCTGCATCCGTAATTCAGTGGTGCAGGGAAGAAAACGTTCAAGTGGAGTTGTGTGTGGTGATTAGTGTTCCTGACGATGATTGGACTGAGGATCAGGTTCATGAAGCCTTGGATGCCTTAGATCTGGGCAGAAGAGTAAGCATTTTAGATGTGAAGGCAGATCCTAACTCAAATTATGTCCTGACCGAGTGGAAGAAGGGAGTTCTGCAGAAAGATAGCTTTCAAATTACATCAGGTACTACTGCTATGCTGATTCGACCAGGTGAATGGAGCTCCATCCCAGGGAGCTCAGAAAGCCACACGCCAAACCCAGAGGTCGTCACCTCAAAACTAGCTACCTCCTCTGAAGACTCCTCTTCCCTCCTTGTGGCCGAGTGTGGGAAACTTGTCACAGGGCTCCTTAAGAACCCAGTAGTGCCAACCGATTGTGGGTATCGCAAACTACTGTTCCTCTCAGGGAGAGTTCCCATCCCTTCTGGAGAGGACGACTTTGACACCTGGTTTGATCAAGCTTTCCAGGCAGTGGAAGAATGGGAAGTAGCCGATACAGTAAAGAGACAGAGGGTGAGTGAAAGTCTACGAGCTCCAGCTTCCAATGTGATTCGGAGCCTGAAGAGAGACAAGCTCAGTTGCACTGCTTCTGAGTGTCTAGATGCGCTTAGAGAGAACTATGGGGGGAACTGAGGACTGCGCGGTGTTACTCTATATTTTTACCCACACCTATCAAAAGGAGAATGAGAAGCTATCAGACTATGTCAGGCGGCTTGATCAGATTCTATGCCGAATCATAATGACAGGTGGAATGGGAGGCAAAGTCACGACCAAGAACGTAGTGTTACAGGGCTCAAGCAACCTCCATACTTACTCTAAAGTAATGAAGACTATCAGAAAGGAGGAGGCTCTCATTGCAGTCAACATACCAATGCCTGAGTCTGGCAAGGGACCCAAACACGGTGTTTTAGCTTGCACCATACAGTCAGGACCTGAAATAAAGGCCAGCCTAGGGGAAGGGATCTGCCCTCGCATTGACACTCTGACACAAGCCGTAGCTAAACTGGCACAAACACAGACTGCTCTACATCAAACCTTCTGTGGGATTCAGCAGATACTTGGGCAAGTCACGAAAGCCCAAGCTGATATGCAACAATCACTCTCAGAAATGAAACACACTGTTTCCACCTCTGCAGATGGAAGAAGGAATTTGGCTCCTTCCATGGTTCAAAATTGTTATCAATGTGGAGGTGTGGGTCCCTACTAGCAAGAATGCCCTAGTCCACCGAGGAGGACAGAAGACTGGCGTGGATCGCAGAGAAGACTGAGGCTGTTATTGGGGTTGAGAGGCAGATTAACAGACTATACATACTAAAGCGGCTCCTACGGGGGTAGCGCTACACCTGCTTTTAATACCAGTGTGAATTCAGCCTAAGGCCACATTTAACCCCTTGATCGCCCCTGATTTTAACCCCTTACCAGCCAGTGTCATTAGTACAGTGACGGAGCATATTATGAGCACTGATCGCTGTATTAGTGTCACTGGTAATGTCAGTGGCAGTTAGTCCCCACCCCTCTCAGATTGCCCACTGCACTATTGCAGTTTCATTATAAGATGCTGATCATCACCATTAGTATAAAAAAATAAATAAAAATTCCAATACCAAGTTTGTGGACGCTATCACTTATCACTCAACCAATCCATATACACTTATTGGGATTTTTTTTACCAAAGACATTTAGCAGAATGCATTTTGTTCAAATTCATGAAGAAATTCTATTTTTTATTTATTTTTTTATTGTAAATGTTTTACAGCAGATAGTAAAAAATGTTGTCTTTTCAAAACTTTCGATCTTCTTTCATTTATATCGCAAAAAAAAAAAAAAAACAGTAGTGATCAAATACCACCAAAAGAAGGTCTATTTATGTAAAAAAATTATATAAATTGAATTTGGGTACAGTGTTGCATCACCGCGCAATTACCAGTTAATGTATCGCAGTGATGAATAGCAAAAAAATGGCCTGGTCATGAAGGGGGTAAAACCTTCCAGAGCTCAAGTGGATATTACCTATTTTTTTCAGCAAAATATAAAAGATGAGTAAATTTATACCCAACATGTCAAAGCTTGAAGCCAAACTCCAGGCAAAAAAAAAAATTCCCTTGCAGTGAGGCTGTGCCCACACTGCACAGGTCAACTGCTCATTTATTCTCACCCAATACTCTGCTCCACCAGCAAGTGGCACTCCCCCACAATCCAGCGGTGGATTGTTCCTTATGTCCAGCGCAGGTCTGTCAGCTTGATGACGTCAAGAACAGTCCACCGCACAAGAGCGCTAGACCATGGGGAAAGGTGGGCAGGAGCCACGGGGATCAGTCTTGTGCGGCGAGGATCAGAGGATTAGGTAAGTATATCTCTGTTCTCCAATCCCCTAGACAAAAACGAGCAACTAACCCGTGGAGTGCAGGCACAGCCCCGCTCCATGGGAAACCCATAGGAAACCTTTTTTTTGTGCTTTAAATTTGCATGTGCCCATATACCCTATATTTTCCACAGGCAACATTTTAAAAGCCTCTACAGGTCATCAGCTTAGAGTTACCCAGGAGTTCTGGTTTTAGAATTATTGCTCTCACCCAGTGTGCATGGTGATATACTGTATAACATGTATATTGCAATCAATGTTTTCATGTGTAGACACTATGGACGCATGCATTTACCTTTGTACGTGCGTGTATGTGGGGGCCGCAAACACTTTTTGGGGGAGATTTTATGTTCTTGGGTGCAACTTTAATTTTTAAACAATTCTTTCAACTCCTTCCTCACCACTTTGATCCATATGGATTCGGTGGGCTTTGTCCCAAGTAGAGAAGCCCCCTGATAATACTCGCAGAGTGATTCATTTAATAGATTTGCTTCATCATAATAAGCTGCAAGGCATGCTATTATCACTTGATATACTGTACATATAGCTTCTGATGCTATCTTCTGGGATTATAGTTGCTAGCGATAATCACTGTGTTCCCCCGGCAGGTACGGGTCCCCATGACCCCCCCCCCCTTTCCACCAAGGGAACACAGTAGCTTCACGGGAGAAATTCCCTTTCCTTTCCTGCAATCCGCTCAAAATTTCCCCAATTAATACAGTCAGTGTTGATGGGGAAATTGAGTGGATTGCAGGAAAGGAAATTGCATCATCCATGGCTTGCATTACACTCCTTTGCTCAAATCTCCAAGTTGCACCTTAATGAAGTTGTGGCCCTTAAAACCTCATTACCCCCTGCAATACTCAAATCCTCTTTTAAATTCTTCTGGGCCAATAGACAGCTGGAGTATCTTGGCATTCAACTAACCCCCCATTACTCCAATATATATTCTACCAATTCAATTCCAACTATTTGCAATTTAAATCTCTAATTACATCTTGGACTCAACATCCTATCTCCTGAATGGAGAGAATCAATTCAATTAAAATTAACGTCTTCAAAAAAATTTTGTATCTTTTCAGTACTCTCCCAATTCCTTTCCTATCCTTTGCTATCAAATCTTTCCAAAACCATGTCATGTCCTTTTATTTGGCACACCCAAAGACCAAGAATCCCCTGACAACTATGTATATCCATAGATATCAAGGAGGCCTTGGCATTCCTATTTTCTGTAGTATTACCAGACCACTCAAATGACTCTGCTTGTTGCTTTATATGCAGCTTGTGAGGCTAATTTGGGGTACCCTTAAGTATTTGGTAATTTGCTTTTTACTCATCTTCACTTACCTCCCTTGACAAACAACCCACTTTTCCAGCAAGGCTTTGAGTCCCTCATCGCCTTTTTTGGTGGATCGCACGTTACTTCCTACGGAATTCTCTTTTTTGGAGAAGGGCTCTGTTTAACCATGGTCAGCTATCCAAGACAGATTTAAGGCCCCTTCAACTGAGCTTTTCTGATACATCCAACTTATACTCTGGACCACATCACTCGTATACGATAATGATCTTTCTACTACTTTGACCACCTTTGAGCATATTTGCCAATGGCGTCCAAATGAATCCCCATAGTTTACTCCCTTTCCTTAATTGATTACCCTCACCTTCCACACACCTATATAGCTAAATGTGAAGAGATTCTAAAAGTAACTCTAAAGGACCATACACACGGAACAATTATCGGCCAACAGCGGTCGTACAACAGCCTGTTGTCCGATAATCTGACCATTAGTACGCATGATTCAACAGTAGTGTTTAGCGAACCCGGACTGTAACGTTCGGGTCCGTACCGAACTTTCGGGTGTCCGGGACCTGGACCCGAACACGGACATTTCAAAAAACGTTCGGGTTCGGGTCCAGGGTTCTGGTATTTTACTCCACGTGTTGAGAAGCTGCAGGGCAGCCAATCAACAAGCGTTTCACTGGTTTGCCCTTAGAAGCCATCACAGCCATGCCTACTAATGGCATGGCTGTGATTGGCCAGTGCATCATTTGACCCAGCCTCTTTATAAGCTGGAGTCACTTGATGCTGCAGTCACATGCTCTTGGGTTAGCTGTAGGGAGAGGAAGATGACGGCGTCAGGGAGAGATTAGAGACATTTTAACAACATCTGATCCTGCATCCTGAGATAGATTACTACTGCTGTGCTGTTGCTCTGAGGACAGATAGCAGAAATTTGAGATTTCACATACCGCTGCTTTGGGACCTGGGCTTGGGCT
>BLSH010378393.1:547414-569244 GCA_018402905.1 Glandirana rugosa | reverse complement strand
GTAAGGAACATTATCTTTTTTCGTACGGTCCTGGAGGTTTTATACTCTAGGCCCCAGTTTTTCTGGAGTGTAGAGTATAGATGTGACTTTACGTATTTTTTTACAGGGGAAATTCTCGTAACCCGCCTTCGCTGAACACTGCATCGAAGGCGGGTCGGTACAATACCTCGGCCCACTTGCAGTTTGCTGCATGCCGCCAGGCCTTCACCAATTGACTGTTAACGTACTGGCCAGCACGCTGCAACATGGGTTTACTTTAAACGTAGGAAAAAAGGGTGTTTATCTCGAAAGAAAACCACCATAAACTAACGGAGACGCAGTAAAGACTAGTGGCGAATTTTAGCAAAAAGAAATATTTTTTTTTTTTTTTTTTGCAAAATTGTCGCCTTTTTTTGTTTATAGCGGTGATCAGAAATGACGCAGAGGCAATCAAATACCACCAAAAGAAAGCTCTATTTGTGGGAAAAAAGGATGCAAATTTCATTTGGGTACAACGTCGCACGACCGGTCATGCAATTGTCAGTTAACCACTTCCGGACCGCCGTACGTCGTTTGACGTTCACCCGGCTCCATAACATGGCTGGGCGGAAGCTACGTCACAAGTCGCTTCCGCCCAATGCTCTTAAAGGGGACATTTTTTTATGCATTTCAGTGTAGATATGAGATGTGAGGTCTTTTTGACCCCGGATCTCATATTTTGGAGGTCCTGGCATGCTTTTTTCTATTACAAGGAATGTTTACATTTCTTGTAATAGGAAAAAAAGTGATCAAAAATTTTTTTTAAAAAAAAAGGTGTAAAAATAAAAATTAAAAAGTAAAATAAATAATTAAAAAAAAAAAAAAATTAAAGTGCACCTTCCTTGCGAGCTCACGCGCAGAAGCGAACGCATACATAAGTCCCGCCCACATATGAAAACGGTGTGCAAACCACACATGTGAGGTATCGCCGCGATCGTTAGAGCGAGAGCAATCATTCTAGCCCTAGACCTCCTCTGTAACTCAAAAATGCTAACCTGTAGAATTTTTTAAACGTCACCAATGGAGATTTTTATGTTGCAAAGTTTGTTGCCATTCCGCTAGCGGACGCAATTTTGAAGCATGACATGTTGGGTATCATTTTACTCGGCGTAACATTATCTTTCACAATATGGAAAAAAATTTACCTAACTTTACTGTTGTCTTATTTTTTAACTAAAAAAACCTGAATTTTTTTAAAAAAAATCGCGCTTGTAAGACCGCTGCGCAAATACGGTGCGACATAAAGTTTTGCAATGGCCGCCATTTTATTCTCTAGGGTGTTAGAAAAAAATATATATATAATGTTTGGGGGTTCTAAGTAATTTTATAGCAAAAAAACCTGGTTTTAACTGATAACCACCGAACTCCAAAAAGAGGCTCGGTCTTAAAGTGGTTAAAGCGACGCAGTGCCGAATCGCAAAAAGTGCTCTGGTCCTACAGTGGGAAATCCTTCCGGGCGTGAAGTGGTTAAACAATAATTGAGGCTCCTACAATCCAAAAGCAAAAAAAAAAAAAAAATCCCAGACAGTCCTAGCATGTAACTTTATAACGATTATTGTTGTCAGGTGACATCTGCAAGGAGATGCAGAGGAGGAGGCAGAGCACCTCCGTTTGTTTACACTTGGAATTGACAGCTGACGGAGCCGAGTCAGTGGGCGGGACTAGCGAGAATCGTCCAATCTGAGTGCAGCATTAGGCAGCCAATGAGACCTCTCTTTACATGGGAAACCAGGAAGTGCAAGAGGATTGCCGGTGGCTGCTGCATGGTGGGGAAAACAGCTGAAAATGAGCAAGGATGTCCCCGAGTCCCATGGGAGCCAGCCTCACTCGGTAATCTGGTGTGCCTGCTGTGGGGGCGGCGTGTCAGCTCACCTGAGGGGTCGGGGGGCACACATCCTCGGAGCTTCTCATAGCATCCCCCCCATTGTAAAATCAGGAAGTGTCTTTCTGTAGTCTGCTTATTCTGCACCCTGGCCAAAGTGTCTGTAAAGGGTTCTGCGTGTCTTTATATGCTCCGCATTTACCATCAACTCCTAGTCTCTATTTAAAGTGGCACTCTTCATTCTAAGCAAATTTGAAATTATTATACAGGATGTTTCTAGTGCCAACAGTTTGCTCAGCACTTTACAATATGAAAGGGGACAGTACAATACAAGAGGATTAGGAGAGCCCTGTGTCTAAGAGCTTACAATCTAAAATTTCCCCCCCATTTTAGATTGTGCTACCATAGGTAGTAACTGTGGGGGGTGAGTTGATGGAGATAGCAGTTCTACAGTTTAGGTGGGGAAGGGGTAGGCCTCCCTGAGGAGATAAGTTTTCAGGGATTGGGATGAGGAGTTCCAGAGGATGGGAGAGGCTCTGGAGAAGTCCTGAAGGCCAGCATGGGAGGAGCTAGCTGCATGGGTGTTCAACCAGCTGTTGCAGGACTACAAGTTCCATCATGCCTCTGCCTTTGGGAGTCATGCTTGTAACTGTCAGAGGCTTGCAATGCCTCATGGGCTTTTAAGTTCTTTAACAGCTGGAGGGCAACAGGTTGTGCACCCATGAGCTAGAGAGTAGAAAGCTCAGGTGCTCTTCAGTAAGGACGGGCTCGGGCTTGTTTGGAACCGAACATGCCTAAGCCCGCCAGGAAGTGAACCCTGCACTGCGCTAATCATACGCAGATGTTTCCCCGATCGCTGCAGCTGTGCATCGAGGAAATGTCTCACTGCCTGTGATTAACGCAGTGCAGGGTTCACTTCCTGGCGGGATCGGGCATGTTCGGTTCCGAACAAGCCTGAGCCCATTCTTGATCTTCAGAGTCAAGGCAGTGAAGCGCGCCAGAAGCTGTCACTTGTAATGGTCCAGTCATCTGTGGAGGGGGCACTCCTTGCCCTGCACATATACAAGCTATACAGATGGCAACCACTCCAATTTAGAACTAGCCTTGCAGTAAGGTGCACAAGGAAGGGCAATACACTTCACAATCAAATTTCCCAGTGCACTTACCAGCCACCCTGCAAACATACCAAACTGATCCTGTTTACCAATTCACATTTAAAACACAAAATTTAGTTTCACGCATTTTCAAATACTAGGAACACATATATGTACTAGGCAGGTAAAACCTTGGCTGCAGATGATTGGCCCATTACAAGTGACACAACTACACTGATTCAGAAGAGCATCTGAATGCACCTGAGCTCATATCTACTAGAGAATAGGTCTTGGGATGGGCAAAGAGGATGGTTTGGGTGATATTTCAAGATAGATGAAATCATTTGAGCAATCATTTTCTGATGACAGATTAGCTTGTGTTCAGCAAGTCTGTAAGGCTACATTCACACAGCATAACATATTCAGGTCCTTTTATTGCCATTCTACAGTGATTTCCGTTTCGTCAGGGTCCCTGCAGGTACGGCACATACATATATTGATCTAAGCTGGACTGATGTAACTAAAAATTGCCATACCTAAACTTCAGCTTTAAAGTATAACCAAAGGCTAGAGGTCGACCGATATGGGTTTTCCTCTGGCCGATGCCGATATTTAGAAATCGAGGCGGCCGATATATGATGCCGATTTTATTCTTTTTTCCCCCTTCATTTCATAAAATCTAACAGTTAAGTAATAAGTGATTACAGAAAATTGCTTAAATTGAACATTTATTAAACAACACAACAAGCCTCCAATCAGTGCACTTGTATGTATATATATTTTTTTTTTTTTAAAAACTATATCTTCAATATTAAATACACAAAAACAGGTAATCAAAACTTTTTGACAAAAAATAGGCAAACATTACTGTTTAGTTTTTGTTTTTAATTCATTAAAGTGTATTTTTACAAAAAAATTGACATAATATATAGCAGCAACCACCATTTTATTCTCTAGGGTCTCTGCTAAATATGTTTGGGGGTTCTACATGATTTTCTAGCAGAAAATACAGATTCTTTTTCTTTTAAGCAAAAAATGTCAGAAAAGATTAAGGGTACTTTCACACTGGGGATTTACCGGTGTTACAGCGGCGCTACGGCGGCAGGATCAATGCGCTTTTAACCTCCCACAAGGGGTTAAAACGGGGTTTAATGTGCCCACTCTCCGCGCTTCTGAGGTGGTGTGCAGCCGCTTCAGAAGCGATACCCCATTGTTTTCAATGGGAAGGGGCGGTAGAGGAGCGGTATATTACCGCTCACTGCACTGCTCCAAAAATGCGGCTTGCAGGACGTTTTGTAACTCTGGCTTCCACATTGGGGTGGATGGGGAGTGACTTTTGAGGGGCTTTACAGGTGCTATTTTTATCTAAATAGCGCCTGTAAAGCGCCTCAGTGTGAAAGGGGTCTTAGCCTTTAAATGGTTAAACTGAACTCTTCTACACACCAGAGTTCATACCTTTGATAAGTAGGAACATTGTATCTCTTTGCTTCTTTTATCAGCGATGTTCTCAGACTTGGCAGGCTTCCCGCATTTTTGCCTTTCTTGTTCTATAGGAGAGACTCAAGTCGCTCAGACTTAGAAAAAGGTTCCTTCAGGTGACTTGCATTGACTTCTATTACTGAAGTCATTTGCAAGTCATTTTGTCCGGGGTCGCGCTGAGTCGACTGGCAAGTCAGATCGCCCGTGTGAACCGGCCTTTAGTGCATAAATCAATTGGCCAAATTTGCAGCACAATCGGCCGATGCTGATTAATTTAAAAATGCCAAATATCGGCCGATATATCTGTCTACCTCTACTAAAGGCAAACGGTTTTCTTTAGGTTTTGTCAGTTTTTTATTGCTTACTGTGCTACGTTAAGGAGATTCGCCCTCTATATTTGTCCTATTTACCTGGGAAATCTTCCAATGGGGACACTAGTTCTGGCGAGCTAAGGGTTCCAAAGGATATCCCTTAATTTGTAGGGATTTCCTCTCACTTCCTGTTTGGCTATGGGATTCCCCTTAAAGTGGTTCTAAAGCCATTCTATACATTAGGCTACTTTCACACTGGGGCGGGTGATAGCGGTAAATCCCCGCTGGTCAGTGGCGATTTTCGGCTGTTTATAGCAGCGCTATGGTGCCGCTATGCAGGTGGGAGCGCAATGCTTTTAACCCCCCCCCCCACAAGGGGTTAAAAGTGGCGGCGAGCTATGCTTCCGAGACGGTGTGCCGCCGCTTGCCATTGATTTCAATGGTAGGGGCGGTGTAAACACCACTCACTGCATCGTCCCAAAGATGGTGCTTGCAGGACTTTTTGTAACGTCTTGCAAGCTTACCGCTCCAGTGTGAAAGCACTCAGGCTTTCACACTGGGGTGGATGGGGGGGGTGTTTTTCAGGCGCTATAAGGGTGCTATTTTTAGCCCATAAGCGCCTGAAAAACACCCCAGTGTGAAAGTAACCTAAGGTGAAAAACCTTCTGTGCTGCAGTTGCCCCCCTTTTTCTTACCTGAGCCTGATCCCATCCAGCGATGTGCACAAGCGCAGCAGCTCCCGCTGCTTTCTCCCTCCTCGTTGGACTGATTGATAGCAGCAGGAACTGCTGGCTCTTGCTCCTGTCAATCAAAAGCTGTTATAAGGGTGCAGGGCTGAGTCCTGATGTCTGTCAATGGACGCAGTAGCGGGACTTGGGAGTGAGCATGCACAGATGCCCCCAGGGAAAGCGGCTTTCTGTGGGGCCACCCTCCAAAGAGGATTGTTCTGGAGCTCTGGCAGGGGACCCCAGAAGGAGCAGGTAAGTATAGGCATGTTTGTTATTTTAATTGAAAAAAAAAAAACCACAAGGGTTTAATACCACTTTAATTTCCGCAATGGGACCCGTTAAAAAAAAAAAGAAAAATCTGGCGTGTTATAACCCTCCCTTGCTCTAAATCAATATTAAAAAAAAAAATTGCCTATAGTTTTACTTTAAAGGTGGCTAGGGGCTATTCACATCTCAATGCTTTTTATTTGTCAAAGTATAATTTATTTGCAGCACTGTTTTTTTTTTTTCATTTTTCTACACTATTATGTATAGGTGTGAAACTTGCTATATCACAGCTTTCCAATTCTAAGATGTGAAGGCTGCATAAGTTTTTCTTTTTCAGGCTTGCTTTCTTCATTTGGTGATCCAGCCAGGAAGTCTGTTGTTTTTCAAAAGCACCTGCTTTCCAGAAGAATGAATCAGATTCTGTTGATGAGACAAATCACTTAAAACTGGCAGGGGTGATTAAAATGATCAGCTTTTATTTATTCCTGTAAAACCTTTATCCCAAAAGGAAAAACAATCTGTTTTCTGTAACTATAAGTTTGGCTTCAATTTGTTAGTGGTTCTAAATCCGCTAATACATTTAACACTCACCTCCCCCCAGAATGACAATGCTGCTGTCTGCTGTGCCTCCTCTTCTCATTGCTCCAGATTTGTGTCTCACTAATACAGGAGGTGTGTTATTGTTCAGATCACCAGAGGAAACAAAAGCCTAAAAAAAAAAAAAAAAGGGAATGCAGCCTAAAGATTGGTAAGCTGCAGTATAATATATTTTTTGGTTTTAATACCGCTTTAAAGCCACTTGGGTTTTATTTGTTGCACAATGTTAAGATCTCAATTTATGCATGAGAGATTTGTTTGAACCACTTAAGGACCGGAAGGATTTTCCATGTTAGGACCAGAGCACTTCTTGCGTTTCGGCACTGCTTCGCTTTAACTGACAATTGCGCGTTCGTGCGACGCTGTACCCAAACAAAATTTGCGTCCTTTTTTCCCCACAAATAGAGCTTTCTTTTGGTGGTATTTGATCACCTCTACGTCATTTCTGATCACCGCTATTAACAAAAAAAGAGAGACAATTGTGCAAAAAAAAAAAACATTTCTTACTTTTTGCTAAAATACAAATCCAAAAAAAAAACCAAATGTATTCATCGGTTTTGGCCGATTTATATTCTTCCTCATATTTGTGGTAAAAAAAAATTGCAATCTGCGTTTATTGTTTGGTTTGCGCAAAAGTTGCTGCTTTTACAAACCATGAGAATTCATTTCTGGCGGGGTTTTTTTTACCTTTTTTTTTTTTTTTTACTAGTAATGGCAGCGTTCTGTGATTTTTATCAGGACTGTGATATTGATTTTTAGCACTTTTTTGGGACCAATGACATTTACAGTATACAGCAATCAGAAATTTAAATATCCACTGATTACAGTGTAAATGTCATTGGCAGGGATGGGGTTAACCTGTAGGGGGCAGTGAATGGGTTAACTGTGTTCCCTAGGCGTGTTCTAACTGTGAGGGGGCTGGGCTGGCAGGGGCACCCAGAGATCTAACTGATCCCAAGTACAGGGATCAATAGATCTCTGACATGCCGCCTGTCAGAATGGGGAACTGCCCTGTTTACATCGGCGGTTCCCCGTTCTGGCTCTGTGACAGGTCATCGCGAGTTGCCGGGGGACATCGAGTCAGCCCGACCCGCGCCCCCACGCACTCACCCTCTAGCCGCCGTGCACTAAAGTGACGACTATATGCGGCGATTTGCGGGACAGAGCCACGCTGTCACCGATTATAGTCGTACGGCGGTCGGGACGTGGTTAAACCTCTCTAAACTTTAGCTCTTTAGCTATTTCTAACCCCCCCCCCCCACTGCTTTTTAAACTAAGCTAGTATAGGAACCACTGGAATACCCAGTTTTTAAGATTCCTCATGTTTCCAGGAGTTCCAGACACAGCAGGAGGGTTGTGGGATCTACATTCAGATATAGGTGACAGAGATTCTGCACACACATCAAAACCGTCCCTTGTGCCCAATTCCAGATCAGTCCAAGAACAGCACCCTACCATTAGCCAGAGGAAGCTCCAAAAAAGTAAATCGTTTGGCGGTCTCTGTACTAGTTTTAGTTAGAGAATGTGGGGATGATACCTAAAGGTTATTCTATTGGCCTCCTTGCCTGTATGTTGTATTTACTCTATATCATATTGTCATGTTTCTACTGGCGGACTTTAATGTTAATATATTTTGCATTAGCTTTGTATGTACTATTGCTGGCATTTGGAGTGAAGCCCCTTTCACATCAGGTCCGCCTGTCAGTTTTTCAGGCGGACCTGATCGGACTCTCCATTCACCTATAAGGAGCTGCGGATGTCAGCAGTGACATGTCCGCTGACATCCGCCGCTATTCGATCCGATCCTGTCTATGAAATCTAGATGGATGGAGACCCTATTTTCCATGCGTCTGGAGTATTGGATTGGATGAAAACGGTCAGGCGGTCCATTTTGTCCAATCTGCCCTTAGAGGAGAGCAGGACTCTGACAATACAGTGAGCGCAGACGCACCTGCCATCGTCCGCCTGCTTAGCAGGGATCAGCGGATCGATCCCCCGCTGTGCAAAGTCGGGCAGACTGCTCATGTAGAAGAGCCCTAACGTGCGTTTGTTTTGGGACAAGAGGAGTTGGGTTTGAGTTTTCTTCAATGACCTTTTCTGTGTCTTGTATAAAACATTATAGGCCTTTGCCTTGTCTGTGCATTAATTTCACGTAGATGTCAATGGGCCCGCTGCTCCTGCTGATGGCACTCCATTCCCTGGTTGAATGACAGCCACCATCATTCAGTTCACTTCATGAGAGCTTGGCTGTCATGGACACACACCCTGGGGCTGCGTCATAACGCCAGCCTGGGCTTCACAGTATTATTGCTTGAATTATGCTCACATGTCCATTAATTCGCCCCATTGAATACATTTGTAACAATCACCTTCCGTCATTAGAGCAAAAGAGGAATAACACATAAGATGTGGAGTTTGCATGCCTGCATGGATTTCCTCCGGGTACTCCAGTTATCTTCCACACTCCAAAGAGATGCTGATAGCTTAATTGGCCCTAGTACAGTATATGTATGTATGAATGTGAGTTAGGGACCTTAGATTGTAAGCTCCTTGAGGTCAGAGACTGATGTGAATGTACAATGTATATGTAAATTGATGGGGCCATTTATAGGTACCTGTAATAGAAAAAATAAATGAGGTTACCAGACCATCCAGAAGACCTAGATAACAGTATACCTGCATAGTTTTTTTTTTTTTAAGTGTTGGGTAGACTTGAGTTTAACTGTAAACTAAACTTATGCTTTGTCCATACAGGGCAGTTCATCAGGTTCACTTTAAAGCCAATCAACCAGTAAGACATTATCATCCATTTACTGCTCTGCCACACCATTCAGCCATTGGAAGTAAGGATAAACAGCCCAGTGGAAAGCCAAATGTCCACTTGGAGCTTACATAGGGTTGACTTTCTCCGGCTCCATTGTGACAGTGGTTTGAATGTGGGATACGGGTTATTTTAGCAGTAGTTTGAAGTACAATACGTTTAGAAAGAGAGAAAGAATTGCTACCGCATTTGTAATGCTTATTACACTCTCTGGCTCTAGTATTAAACATTACTCTTCGACATTTTTTAAATGAATGCATTCTAGTCCAGTCTGAATCTAAGTACAAAGCACTTTTTTATTGCTCTATGCTTCTAGCTCCAAATCGCACAGCGATTGCCACTTCCGTAAATCCTTATTAAATGACTACCAGGTCACAAGGGACATGACAGTCTCCAGCAGCTGTCCATCTATGCTTGGAGAAGAGGGGAACAGGAGAGTGACTTGTCATAGGCTTTGTTGGGGGCTATGTGTTTGTGTTGACGCACACAGTGTAGATGCACACAACCAACATTCATCTCTAGTCCCAGATGGGGGGATGAAGGCAAGGGTGGTTCCATAAAATCCTGCAAGGGAAAGGAGCCTCTCTAAAGACTGAAAGTGGGGCCTTTGCTGAGGGTACAACTGAAGTGGGGGGGGGGAGGGGGAGCATTACCACATCCAGCAAGAGCATACATTGTAAATGTTGTCTTCAGCAGGCTAAACTGGATGAAATTGTGTCTTTTTTCAACCAGACTAACTATGTAACAATACCTAAAGGCTTTACTATATATGTACATTGCTTAAAATCCTGTAAGTAAATTTGTGTTAAGTTGTGCCCAATTCTTTTCTTCTTTTGCAGGCAGATGACCAGGTAATAGAACCAAGTGCTTCAGGGGTATTTTGTAACAGGATTCTCAACATGGTGAACTCAGAGGATGTTAATGCGATTATTCTGGCTCAGAGGCATATGTAAGTTTTTACTCCAGTTTTTTTTTTTTAATTTTTATTTATTGCACTTTGGTTCACAGCTTTATCTCCACTCACTCATTCTCCAGGTGAGTCGTGTTAAAAGTACAAAAACCACTGATATGTGACTTGTGGGGGTTCACTTCAGCCCACCTCGATCTAAAACTTTTTGTTTTGAGTAGTAGAAGGGGTTGGAGCCTATAACAGTTTTTATGACCATGTGTGTGCCTGTTGGGGTGATTTTCTCATCATTTTCTGCCAGGGCAGGAAGTGATGGCAAATCTCTTTAACCACTTGCCGACCGCCGATTGGCATTTGACGGCGGCAAAGTGGTTCGTTCCCACAAAACGCCGTCATACCAGGGCAGGAAGTGATGGCAAATCTCTTTAACCACTTGCCGACCGCCGATCGGCATTTGACGGCGGCAAAGTGGTTCGTTCCCACAAAACGCCGTCATACGACGACGGCTGCGGGATCGAGCTTAGTGAGCGCGCGCGCGCCGCTGGAGGCGCGCCCGCGCGCTCACTGTGTTCGGGGAGGGCCAGGGAGCGGGTGCGGCGGCTTCGATTGCCGCCGGCTACCCGCGATGGCCCCCCCGAGCGGAGGAACGGAGGTCCGTGTATGTAAACACGGACCTCCGCTCTGTGTGAAGGGGGAAGGGCTGTGATCACAGCCTTCCTGTATACGAAGGCTGTGACCACTTCCCTTCTCCAGATAGTGCAGTCCCCCTACAGTTAGAACACGCCCAGGGAACATAGTTAACCCTTAGAGCGCCCCCTGCAGGTTAACCCCTTCACTGCCAATAACATTTACACAGTAATCAGTGCATTTTTATAGCACTGATCGCTGTATAAATGCCAATGGTCCCAAAAAAGTGTCAAAATAGTCCGACATGTCCGCTAAAATATCGCAGTACCGCTAAAAATCGCAGATCGCCGCCATTACTAGTAAAAAAAAACCCCCAAAAATGAATTCTCATCATCCGTAAACGCGACCACTTTTGTGCAAACCAATCAATAAACGCCAATTGCGATTTTTTTTTTTTTTTTTTTTTATCGCAAATATGAGGAAGAATATAAATCGGCCAAAAACGGTGAAAAAAAATGTTTTTTTATATTTTTTTTGATTTTTATTCTAGCAAAAAGTAAGAAATTTTGGGTTTTTTTGCAAAATTGTCGCTCTTCTTTTGTTTATAGCGGCGATCAGAAATGACGCAGAGGTGATCAAATACCACCAAAAGAAAGCTCTGTTTGTGGGAAAAAAAGGACGCAAATTTCGTTTGGATACAACGTCGCACGACCGCCCAATTTTCAGTTAAAGTGACGCAGCGCCGAATCGCAAAAAGGGCTCCGGTCCTAAAGCTGGAAATCCTTCCAGGGCTGAAGTGGTTAAATAAGCCACACATCTAAGCACACCACATATGCCATGTCCCTTCATCTCTTGTATGAGTGTGACAGGGACATGAAGTGTGAGAAAATCTCCCCAATAGGTTCAAAGTCAGGAAAGAAAGCTTGTCCTGGCAGAAGCTTAAAATCTTCCCCGTCTACCCAAACCTAAAAATAAACTTTGACTGGAGTTATGTTGGTCGTACACACTTTTAATTTTTTCATACAGTCAATCTGCGATTTGATCAAAACAATTAAATCTGCTGCTCTGTAGAGCTGCATGATTCTCGCGGCGTAACATCCTCTTTCATATTACAGGCGGTCCCCTAGTTACAAACATCTGACTTACAAACGACTCCTACTTACAAACGGAGGGGGACAACAGGAAGTGAGAGGAAATCTCCCCCTAGGAAGGGAAATTCACTCCTGTAAGTTATTATGGGAAAAAGGGGTCTCCAGTGAAGCTTTATCACCAAGGTTTGTTTCCACAACAACCCAAAATTTTCAAAATCCAATTATTATTGGAACAGGAAGTGAGGTGAAATCTTCTGAACAGAAACATAGACAGCAAAACAAACATTACAGGGGTGTTAGCCCTTCCCTATGCTATCCAAAATGCTTAAAAATATATTTTTTTGGCTGGAGCTACACTTAAAAAAATGTACCTGTTCTGACTTACAAACAAATTCAACTTATGAACAAACCTACAGTCCCTATCTTGTTTGTAACCTGGGGACAACCTGTATACAGAAAAGTGGACTAACTTCACTGTTGAGTTTTTATTATTATTTTTTTTTAAGTGTAATGTTTCGCCAAAAATTGCGTTTGAAACACCACTGTGGAGTTTTCTTAATTTTTATTTACTTATTTTGTTTTATGTTCTATTTGCATATGTGTAAAAAAAAAAAAAAAAATCTGCAAAAGTTCGAATAGCCTTAAAGTGTTACTAAACCCAGGACCCTGCATTCACTATACCTGGTCTCCCACAGTACACAGAACATGGAAATGCAATAGTTTAGTAAATATAAACTGCTAAACACCTTTTCTCATCAGCAGTACATAGCAGTCTTGTGACTTCTATCAGTTCCTGGTTAAAGCTTGTAGGAGGAGTTTTCATACTGCACTGGCTGCCCTACCAGGACCCCTGACCCTCTGAACAGTGCTGATTGGCCCTGTGCTGATCACATGCACTCTCCCAAGGAAGAAAAAACCTCACTAGCAAGACACACCAAGCTGAGCATGTGCAGCCTGACTTCAGTAACTCTGTGGAGTCAGTGGAAGAAGAGGAGGATCTGTGCATACAGGATCAAACAGCCTTTTTAGGCAATGCAGAGGATTCACCCCTTAGGTTCCACAGTGAGTATAACAAGCATGCTTTACTGCATATACACACTGGTTTTACTGTTATGGGTTTAGTAACACTTTAAAGCGATTGTAAAGTCTTGTGGTCAGATTATGAGATTACATGCGATTGATACGATGAATGAATACGATAATATTTTAACTATCCAATGAAATCCACTTCCCTATGTGTGGCATATTGATTGAATTGACTATAGATCGATTGTTCCAATCAAAAGAGATCAATTGGACAAGAAATTGAAACACTTATGGCCACCATTAAGTTTTAAGTCTTCTGACCTGCTACTAACAAATCTTAATTACCAGTTAATGGAACTTCGCAATTTAAAGCCACAATCATTCATAGCATTGCACTCCTGACGAGTGGCTATAAGCCACGAAATGCATAGAGTTACATCAATGCGTATACCATCTGACTTCTACATCAATTATCATGCATCTGCTCATGTATATATTTTTTTACATTATATGTGTTTTTATATTCATGATAATTTTATTCTACCTATATTGAGTTATGTCAGCTCTTCTCAGGGCCCTTGATGGCCAGATCTTTGCAAATGATTATGTTTATCATTATGTCAATCTTTATACATTATGTGAATAAAATAATAATTTTTATACGCTTGTACTTTTGTTCGTATGTGGCATGTCTCATTTAAAGTCCCAGGACCAAATTTTTCCTTTTTCCTTGCTTGCATGCAAATTTAGGGATGGAGGCATGTCGCAGTGGGTGCGACAGATCACAATTTCTTTTTTCTCATCACAATTTAAAGCAGAACTCCGGGATTTTCAAAAAAATCCCCCATTAGTACAACCCCTACACTAAATAGTTATGACATTTTTGAAATTCCTTAGCATTGAAGAGATATGTCCAATTTAATTTACAGGAAGTGGTCTCTCTCGTTCAAAGGATGCAGGCATGTATTTAGCTAGAAGGGCTCTGTTAGAGAGAAGAGGATATGATGCAATCACTCTTCTGTTTAGACTACATTTCCCATCAGGCTTTGCACATTTCAGTGAATGTGGGAGATACACTAGCCTGTAAATGTGAACAAGCCCACTTCACCATAAATCACACCCCTCATTCTGCAGCCAGGCCCACTAACCAGTGACAAACAGCATGCCTTCTCTCCTCTCCAGACACATCAGGAGATAAACATATCGCCCCTTACTTTCTTTAATCAGTACTGATCTGTACACACATCCCATAATGATATATTTTACATACTGTACTCTGCTGTAATTGAGATCTTTCTAGCAGCAATGAGTGCTGGTATGGTGTATGAGAACATCCCTAGCTGCACCATAGAAAGAGTCGGGACGATTTACATCAGCATGTGACACAAGTAAATGTCAGCATCAGAAAAAACAAAAAGTGCAGCGCTAACTTACTAATCAATAACACAATAATGGTGGAACCCTCTAATGGATGGAAATCTCAAACTTCAATATTACCACAATACCGGCCTCTGTGATATATAACATCACATATAATACACATCACAATGAGAATAAGACATAAACTACTGCAAACTTTGCAGGGATGGTGGAAACCCCTCCTACAGATATTTGGCAATGGACGGTGTCTACTGCTTATCAGTGCAGTCTCATCAGTGCCCACAAGTGCAGTTTATCAGTGCCCATAAGTGCGGTCTCATCAGTGCCCATCAGCGTGGCTGATCTGTGTCCATCAGTGCGGTTAAATGCTTGTTATGTCTTGTGGTGCTAAGATAAGGAGAAATCTTTATGTTCTTTCACGCTCCAGCAGACTCCCTCTATCCATGCGAAAGGTCCAGTTCTGCCTCCTCTCCACACTGCTCATGTCTGCGTTCGTACATTCACCCCCACCACATACAATATGGGGTAAATAGCCCTGCATAGTATGTGATGATGCTGAGGTACTGTCTACAGAATGGAGCTTCTGGGATCAGAGGACAGCACTGGAGCTTGCAGAAAATGGCAAATAGGATAAATAATATAGCCTTTAACAGCTTCAACTCTTCTGGGAAGGCTTTCCACAAGATTTGGGAGTGTGTCTATGGGAATCTTTGACCATTCTTCCAGAAGCACATTTGTGAGGTCAGACACTGATGTGGACGAGAAGGCCTGGCATGCAGTCTCCGCTCTAATTCATCCCAAAGGTGCTTTATTGGGTTGAGGTCAGGACTCTGTGCAGGCTAGTCAAGTTCCTCCACCCCAAACTCGCTCATCCATGTCTTTATGGACCTTGCTTTCTGCACTGGTACGCAGTCATGTTGGAACAGGAAGGGTCCATCCACAAACTGTTCCCGCAAAGTTGGGATCATGAAATTGTCCAAAATGTCTTGGTATGCTGACGCCTTAAGAGTTTTCTCTTCGCTGGAACTAAGGAGCCAAGCCCAACTCTTGGAAAAACAACCTCGCACCATAATCCCCCCATCCACCAAATAATTTGGCCCAGTACACAAAGCAAGGCCCATAAAGACATGGATGAGCAAGTTTGGGTTGGAGGAACTTGACTGCACAGAGTCCTGACCTCAACCAGATAGAACACCTTTAGGATTAAGTAGAGTGGAGACTGCGAGCCAGGCCTTCTGGTCCACATCAGTGCCTGACTTTACAAATGTGCTTCTGGAAGACACACCCATAGACACACTCGTAAACCTTGTGGACAGCCTTCCCAAAAGAGTTGAAGCTGTTATAGCTGCAAATGGTGGGCCAACTCAATATTGAACCCTACGGACTAAGACGGTATATACAACATAGTGTATGTGTTGCATATGTGTGTATTTTTTTATTTTGCTCAGACCTACATATTAAATACCTATGCAAAAATATGGTGGGATTGTTTTATGTCTGATTGAAACTAGTAATTCTCAACCTCTTATGACTCAATGCAGATGACTTTAAGGCCTCATGCACACAGGACGTTTTTTGACTGTTTTACAGCAGCTGTTTTTAGCTGCAGACATTTTTTTCTACTGTCAATAAACCCTCCATGTTATCCTATGTGTTCATGCACACACAGGCTGTTATCAACTGTTTTTGCAGTGATGTTTTTGAGCTGTAAAAAACCTCAAGACCAGTGGGTTCTGAGAGATGTTTTTCAGCTTTAAAACATTCAAACGATCAAAAAAACGGCTAAACGTTGATCCCCAACGTTTTTGGATGCTTTAGATCAATTGAGAAAAAAAACCCGCTGGCCCTTTAAAAACGCGAAAAAAACGGTAATATAAGGCTGGTAAAACCTGAAAAAAATCACTGATAAGCTACTGACGTTTTTAGGAAGTTTTTTTAACGTCCTGTGTGCATGAAGCCTAAGGCTGTAGGCTCTTTCTCCAGCCACTGGTTGAGATCCACCTACATGCCTGGATCGGCATATGGCTCAGCCTCTCAGCTGCTTCGCTGGAGGACTGAGCCAGCTGCTCCCTCCCTTTCCCAGCCCAATGCTTCAGTGAGAGCTGGAGGAGCAGAGAGCTGCTGACTGGCAGTCACAGCTCTCTGCTCAGAATAGAAGGGGAGGTGGTGTTTGATCGCTCATTTCTCTCTGCAGTGGCAGCGGGGGACAAATACAGCATGAGGTGAGTATAAGGTATTTGCCATGAGATAAATAGAAAGGACAGTGAAACCCCTGACATAATACCCACAGCAAGTAAGTGTAGAGTAAGTGGTCGAGTTTTAAAGTGTGTCTAAACCCAAAAACATAACATATTTCAGCGTACCAGATTAAGGCTCCTTCCACACAGTGCGGGCTCCGTTGGAGTCTGCTTCCTCAACAGGGAATCTGTCTGCTGATCCCCACTGAGCAGACGGATGGCTGGTCCGTGTCCTCTCTGCTTATGCAGAGCAGACACAGCCCTCTCTTCTCTATGGATGGTTGGATGTAAATGGACCGTCTGTCCATTTACACCCAACTGCCATTCCATCCGCTAGATGGTTTGGGAACAGATCCCCATCCGTCTGTTTTTTTAGCGGATCGGTTCGGATGTTGGCGGGTGTAAACCAACACATGTCCGTTTACACCCGCCTCTCCATTGCGGATACTGGAGGGTCCGATTGAGAAACTGACAGGTGGAACTAATCGGTCCGCTAGTGTGAAAGCAGCCTAAATGCTTGCATTAGTTTTACTGTCGCACATTCTGAACTTCAAGCATGTCTGCCTTTGTTTGTCCCCTTTAAATGGTGGATTGATGGGAGTCTACTTGTGGAAGATGTTCTTAGCTTGAGAAACAAAAACAATTGCTTCTACCAAATCCAAGAACTGGTAAGATACTAAATGTTTTATATTTTTGTTTCTGGCTTTAGATACACTTTACCATTCAATTATTTCTTACTGTTAAAACCTTAAGTGTATAGAAATATAACTCTTCATTTCATATTTGTTTTCTTCAGGCTTGACCGCTTCGAGAAAACCAATGAGATGCTCCTAAACTTCAACAGTCTCTCTAGCACCAGACTGCAACAAATGAATGATCGGTTTATACATCACACCAGGACATTAGTGGAAATGAAAAAAGACTTGGACATAATATTCAGAAGGATAAGGTAGAGCATTATGAAAAAATAGCCTTTTACATTTCAGTTAGCTGATTTATTGTAAATTACGAGTAAAGCTATTTGTTTTGTTGCTTTGGTAGACTAAAGCGCAACTATTATAAATCACCATTGTCACCATGCTAGAGTTAAAAAATAGGCGGTGTTGCAGATGACATTTAAATTATTGCGTAAAACAGGCAGCAGGTGGGATCCCTTTGTCTAAGTGCATAGGGAGCTTAGAAAAGTACGGGCAATTGAAACGGACAACCCCTTTTAGGGTCAGTTCACACCAGAATGTGTTGCAGGGAATGGTGCATTCCGTGCACGTTTCTTGCACTGTGCTCATAATGCACTGCCTCTGTGTTCTGCTGCGGGTGCCAAAATATTCTTAATGATACCCAATCACAGATCACAAACGCAGTGCATTTGCGGCCTCCAGATTTCATGGTGCTGCAGTACCATACAATTTGATATGGCGTGTTTTTTAAAAGTAGTGCATGCACTACTTTTTGTGCGGTAATTATTTGGCTGCAAAATCACACCGTACAGGAATCCACGTTCCTGTGAGATTTGGATGTAAACCAGCCCTTAATAATAAAGTCTGAAAGCAAAGCTAATGTGTAGCTCACTGGTTAAGCCAGTATTAGTCACAGGTGTTTGAGCTTACAGTAATTGTAAAGCAGGGGTAGGCAACCTGCAGCCCTCCAGCTGTTGCAGAACTACAAGTCCCATCATGCCTCTGGGAGTAATTGTAACTGCCAGCCTTGCAATGCCTCATGGGAAATGTAGTTTCACAACAGCTGGTGGGCCACAGGTTGCCTATCCTTGATGTAAAGGTTCATAGTTTTTATTTATTTATTTTTTTTACAAACATGTTATACTTACTTGCACAGAGCAGCCCCGATCCTCCTCTTCTCGGGTCCCCTGCTGGCACTCCTGGCTGTCGAGAGCCCCCATGGAGGCACTCATGCGTGCTCGTTCCCGAGCCACTTCTGTGTGTCCATTTACACACACAGCCGGCTCAACTCCGCCCCCTCCTTCTCCTCACTGGAGCCAATGGCTTCTGCCGCTGTCTCGTCATCCAGTGAGGAGAGAGAGAGCTACTGCTCTCGTGCACACTGCTGGATCGAGATTGGGCTCAGGTTAATATTTAGGTGGGAGAAAGGAGCTGCACACAGAAGGTTTTTTTTTTTAATACATAGAATTCATTAAAGTGGATGTAAACCCTCCATATGCCCAGTAACCACCTCAGATGATACACAGTGATGAAACAAATCTCCCTATAGAAGTTTTACATGTATATCTTCTGTCTTCACATTTAGATACTGTTTAGAAAGACCACGTTCTGTTAGAATTTTCTCTTCCTGGTTCCCCTGTAGGAGGAGATCATTGCTAGACACTGTGAGATAGCGGATTGGAAGAAAGTCACACACCCCCTCCCCACACATGCAGAGCTTGCTTGTGTATAGTTTAGCAGTCTGCTAATCTATTTATAGCAACCTACCCCGACACACACTTCTATATCTGGGTCTCGGAGAGCTTGTCAAAAGTTATCAGGCTGATAAAAGCAGGACAAAGCTACGAGACACAGGGCTTTGAAGAGAGATAAGAAAACTCTGCAGATATATGTGCCCATCTCAAATTTAATGAATCCGGTTTACATCCACTTTTAGGTAAAAATACTTCCTGCTTTTAGAACCATTTTAGGTAAAACTTCTATGTAAGCCAGAAAAATCTTGGGGCTCGTTCAGATGTGTGTCCAAGGGGCGATAATAGCAGGAGGTTGGTATCTCTGCTGTCAACCTGTCAGGAGTAGGGCCAAAACAACTAATCGATTACTATTTTCATAATCGATTAATTGGCTAGCCGATTAGTTGGCCTCATACAGAATGCATTATTTATTTACATATTAGGTATTACAGTGCAGCACACATACAGCTCAGTACACTGTCCATACATGTTAGTAAGTGCCTGAGAATGTGTAAATGTGTGAGGAGCAAAGCCTCATGGGACATGTAGTCCTGGCAGGAAGTGAGTGGTTCTAAAGGCAGAAGTTTTTTTACCCTGCTATAGGGACGCTCTATACTATACTTTACAGCTAGCTATTGGGGCACTCTGAAGGCAGGAGGAGGCAGATGCATCGGTGGGTGACTCTAGAAGAGGAGGATACAGGCTGCTCTCTGCAAAACTATTACAAAGAGCAGGTAAGCATAATATGTTTCTTGTTTTTAACAAAAAAACAAACAAAAAAAAAAATCTGAACCCAGAGAATGTGGAGGCTGATAGACTGGAGGTAATAGAAGGCATTATACTTACATTTAAAGTAAACTTTTACAGTATTGTGCATTATATTTAAAATATTTATATCCATGAAAAAAAAATGTCTCGGCTTTTAGTACTACTTTAATATAAAAGATTTCTA
Source organism: Glandirana rugosa (assembly GCA_018402905.1). Taxonomy (NCBI): domain Eukaryota; kingdom Metazoa; phylum Chordata; class Amphibia; order Anura; family Ranidae; genus Glandirana; species Glandirana rugosa. Next base: position 549,477 of record BLSH010378393.1, on the reverse strand, counting down.
TCTCTCCCTTCCACCTTTTATATAGCTTCATGTCTGACTCCTAGGTAAAATGCTTTTATATCCTACTTCAGGGTGTATTTATTATTCTTATATATGATATAAGTAATATATATTCTTACTTTCACTGTTTCACAGTATAACTGCACCCCTTTATAGTAGCGATTATCTGCTCTTTTTGTACTATAAGGCCTCATACACACGGACGTTTTTTGACGCCGGCGTTTTCTGGCGTTTTTTGCAGCTCTCCATGTTAGTCAATGGCCCCATAAAAACGTCGGCGTTTCTGAGCTGTAGGTGGCGTCGGCGTTTGTGAGCAGAAAGTAGAACCCATGGCCATCGCGTTCTGAGGCTGTAACGTTTTGAAGTTTTTTGACGCCGACGCCACAATATGCCAACAAACGCCAACTAACGCCAACAAACGCCACCTAATATTGTACCGGCGTTTTCCGGCGTTTTTTGACGCCGACGTTTTTAGGTTGAAAAATAGCAGAGGGATGATTTTTTTAAAAAAACGCCTATTGACGCTGACGCTCACTAACGCTCAAAAACGCCAATGCATAATGCCGAAAAACGTCGACTTTTTTTCCTTGACGTCGGACCCGACGTTTTGTTTATTTTTTTAGATACGCCCGTGTGTATGAGGCCTAAAGGGCTCATTTTAGTTTTTTAACCCCATTATGACAGGTGATACAAAAAAAAAAGCATGCTGCTGTTACTAAATGCCTTAGGCCTGGTTCATACCTGTGTGTTTTTTGGTGCTTTTTGTAGAAACCCACTACAGTTCATGTAACATGGTTTTCTATGGGACACGTTCACATCCTATGCTTTTTTCAGCTGCTGTGTATTTGGAACGGGTCAAGGACTTTTTTGAACGCAAAACGGTGCTTTTTTGGTTCAGCATGCTTCAATGGAGAAGGTGCAGAAAAGCATGCGGTGAGTTTTTGCAGCAATTTGTGTTTTTTTAATCTGCCCAACAACAAATTGATCAAAAAAAAGCATAAAATGCAAAAACGCAAATCGCAGCAAAATCGTGTGCGCAAAAATCAAAACACACAGCAAAAAGCACTGTATAAACTGAAAGCAAACTGCATAGGTGTGAACCGAGCCTTATGCTGGCCATATATGTATCAATTTTCAGACAAGAATATTCATACGAAAAATCTTTGTACATTCGCTGAATGAAAGAATTTTGTTTGAAATTTTCACCTGCTTTTAACATTCAGTTTTAAAATGAAAGTCATTTTGTGAAGTAAACCACATACACTGTCTGAAAATTCATTTGACCAAGACGTTTTCTATTCTAAATTTTCCCGTCACTGTGGTTGAAGTTGAACGTAGATTTGACCCCACTAACAATTAGAAAATTGAACAAACGTTCTTAAAGCGGAGCTTCACCCACAAAACTATTTTAACATTTTCCCAGTCCTTTAATTATAATAAAAAACATTTGCAGTAAAAATAAAAATTCTAACTTATCGGAAGTGCCCTGTTGCTAGGTGGTGGCTTGTAATCTGCCACTTCCTGCTCCGCGGAGCTCCGCATCACTTCCTCCCTCGTCTGTGCTCCTGGGAAATGTGAGTCCTCATTTCCCAGGAGTCAGTGGGCATCACTGTGTTATTTCCCAACAGGATTCCCGTTGTGATGGCAACTTGATAAACAATTGGAGCTACAGCCACGGTGCAACGTGTATGCGCGAAATCGAGAGGTGCATGCTGGTTACCCAGCCTAAAAGTCTGTCTTGACATTATATAATATACGACCGGTATGTTTTTGTTACAGAAGGAAGTTTTTTTTTAATTAAAATCACGACTCAAGGTCGGTGTCTTAAAAAAAAATATTTAGTCCGTAGGGGAGTCTGTCGTCAGTATTATATTTATTATATATACATAGAAAGTCTTCCCTATCATTAGTATATATAAAAAATTTTTTTGTATGATAAATATAAAAGTAGAAGACCGCAACGGTACTACTCACACCCGTAAATTTCGGGAGATCGTTGGTGAAGGATCTATTCCCTAGCTCTCCCCATACGACCCATTGGTCGTACGTGGAGAGCTAGAGCG
>BLSH010378393.1:510191-531575 GCA_018402905.1 Glandirana rugosa | reverse complement strand
GCTTCTACGGCGGTCTGGAAAACACGCCAAGAAGTCCGTGTTGTTTGTTCCGCGGTCGGAATGCTTTTCCTCGACATCGTCGGTTTATGTGAGAATTCCGGGAATGATGCAGGTTTCATACGTTGAGTTTGAGGAACCCCACGCTACCTGCTCCCGTGTTACTTTCGTCCTGTTATAGAAGTAACTATTCTTTTCTTCTCTGATGGAAGCCCTCTTTTCTTCCTCCCCCAGCGTTCTGGCGGAATAGGATACGTAATGGTTTATTCCTTTGAACGTGCTGTCACGTCGGTTAAGGCTATGAGCAGACCGTCTTCATTTCCGGAAACCACCTTATGAAATACTCAGGGAGATTCCCTTACAACTTCTGTCGCAGAAGGTGGCCTTCTTAGTCGCCTTTACTTCTGCCAGACGAGTATCGGAATTGGCTGCACTGTCGTGCAAGTTTCCTTATTTGGTAATGCATAGGATAAGGCGGTCTTGCGACCCCCTCCTTCTTTTCTCCCGAAGGTAGTCTCTTCTTTTCTTATCAATGAAGATATTGTCCTGCTTTCATTGTGCCCTCGTCCATCGCACCCCAAGGAGTTTGAGTTGCATACTTTGGACGTAGTAAGGGCCTTAAGAGTGTATTTGGCTGCTACAGCTCCTTTTCGTAAGGCTGGCGCCTTGTTTGTTGTGCCTGAAGAACCGCACAAAAGGTCTGGCGGCATCTTCGGTTACGATTTCTCAGTGTATTTTTAAAAAAAAAAAAAACCGTGACCCATGTGTATTCTGCTCGGGGCAAGGTTCCCCCCTTTTTTTTTTCCGGTCACGGCTCATTCTACCCGGGCGGTTAGTACTTACTGGGTTGTCAGACACCAGGCTTCGGTGTCACAGGTGTGCAATGCGGCCATTTTGGCCTCTGTTCACCCTTTTTACTAAGTTTTACTAAGTTTTATTAGTTGATGTGTTCACATCTTGGATGCTGCCTTTGGCCGCAGGCTCTGCAGGCGGTAGTGTAGGCGCGTCTGATGCCTTTTAGAGGCTCAGTTGGGTACAGTTGTTTGCGTTTACCCACCCCTCTTTTTTGACACAGCTTGGGGACGTCCCCACAAAAGTCATGAAGAGCTGCGTCTGTCAGTGAACGTAGTAGAAAAAGGGATTTTATTATAACTTACCGTAAAATCCTTTTCTCAGAGTTCACTGACAGACGCAGCACCCACCCCTCTGGGCTCTGTTTTGGTACGGCTTGTGTACGAACTGAAGAGCTATTCTGTGAGGGGGTTTGATGTAGGGAAAGAGGACGGCCCCCAAGGGAGGGGCCAGCTGATTCTTTTCCCTGCCTAGTTAACTCCTAGTAGGACGAACATAAAACCCACAAAAGTCATGAAGAGCTGCGTCTGTCAGTGAACTCGGAGAAAAGGATTTTACGGTAAGTTATAATAAAATCCCTTTTTTTATTTGCTCACTTTTGGTCTGTTAAATATACTACTGAAAGCATTTTGTCATATCTGTTGTGTAAGTGCATAAAAGTACCTGTCGATCCTATCAGCAATTCAGTGAGTTTGTAACCTCTTGTGCATGCTGTAGTATTTTAAACATTGTCCTAATTTAATCCCTGTCCTAGGGTGACAACACTGCTCATTCATAGATACTGTGAGTGAGAATTGTCATACTAGGACAGAAAAATGTTTCAGAAGAATATAAAGGAAAAAAGCCTTAAAGCGGAAGTTCTGCTTGTCTGGCTGCTCCCCCTTTAAATTTTTTGCACTTTAATTTTTGTTTGAGAGGGGATCGGATACCGGTTTTTGACAGGTACCAGCTCCCACTTCCGGTCAGATCGCCACAGTGATCCGAACGGAAGCTTGCCCTTTCGTCCTTTTTTTTTTTTTTTTAAAGGGTAACTTTGCCCTTCCCTCCTTCTCCTGCAGCCTTCTGGATCATGTCACTGGTCCCAAAAAGCTGTGGGACTATTCACAAAGCGCAGCACATGTGCAGTGGGGAGCTGGCTGTGAAGCCGCAAGCCGTCATGGTCGGCTTCCCAAGGTAAACATGTTGGCGCCTAGACCCAAAGAAGGGCGAAAAGCCAGCTTGGGTGAGGGCCGTACTGGATCCCTGGACAGGTAAGGGTCCCATTATTAAAAGACAGCAGCTACAGTATTTGGTTGTAGCACACAATGGTGGTATTTTCATTGTATTATTGCAATGGATTTATACCTTAAATGTAAACTTTGAGATAAATGTGGAGAATGTCATTGCTGTCCTAGCTGCTGAACAAACAAGTCAGTTTGATGTCAGAGCTCCTGATTTGCATGCTGAATCCATGTCAGTAATTGCATAGTAGTAGTACTGAAGTGTTCGAGTCAGCATGATAGCCAGGCAAATGGAGATTTTAGTTGGAGAGGTTTGTATCGGCAGTCTACATATAATTTGATTGCATGTCTCCTTTAAAGATCTTCATGAGCTATATATAGTAATGTGTTCTGCTCTACACTTGGCAACTTGCCATGAAAATCACCATATGCTTCTCTAAGGATGATGGTTATGACATTCTGGTATAGTACAAACCAGACTGAAAATGTAACCTAGGCATTAAAATGTGCCTGACAATAGCATGTTTCTTGATTTTCTGTGAATGCTGATATTGTGCACCTAGCTATAGTTTAAAGGGGTTCTAAAGTCTCATTTTTTAAAAAAATAACAAACATGTCATACTTGCCTCCTCTGTGCAAGGGTTTTGCATAGAGTGGTCTCGATCCTCCGCTCCTGGCTGCTCCCCGCATCGAGTGCCATGACGGAGAAGTGTTCTCCCTCGGGGCACCCGTGCGGGCGCGCTCCCATGTTCTGCTGCTGCGTCCATTGACACAGACAGCAGGACTCTGCCCTGCCCCCGGCTCTCGCATCATTGGATATGATTGACAGCAGCGGGAGCCAATGGCTGCGCTGCTATCAATCTATCCAATCAGGACCCGAGATACCAACTGGAGCTGGTGTGCTCGTCCCCGTCACTGGAAAGACCGGGTTCAGGTTAGTAAGAGGGGGGTTCTGGGGGGCTGCTGCATCACAGGAGGTTTATGCATTAAGGTTTACAACCCCTTTAAGATAAAATCCAAAAGGTTTTTCAACCATTAATGCTTCTATGCAGTGCCATATCAGTCATAATAGAGGTAGCACTATTTTATTATGTTTTTGGAGAATACCCTCATTGAAATAATGAACTCATGCAGTCCAAGGATACTAATGAATGTGCAAGTCTCGACAAGTGTCAAGGAGTAAAAATATTTTGAATGTTTTTGGGCCATTTTCTTAATTCTCTATACTACCTAATGTATACCAATGCCAGTTTAAAGTACAACTATAGGCAAAACTTTTTTTTTTTTTTTTTTTGGATAGAGCAGGGGAGAACCCTATCAGATTTTTTTTTCCCTGTGTCCCTTTGCAGAGATTTAGCTTCACTTCCTGTCCCATAGCCAAACAAGTGAGAGGAGACCCCTGTAAATTAAGGGAAACTACTTGGGGACCGCCAGGTCAGAACTTGTGTCCCAATTGGAACATTTACCTTCTATTACTTTTCTGGGGACAACCCAAAATGTGTGATTTTTCTTTACTTTCACATTTAATGATAATGGTAAACGGGACAAATAGGGTGAATCTCCCTAACAGGGGCACAGACAGCAATATAAAACAGACAGGTGTTCTAAACCCTCTCCACTCTATCCAACAGTAAAAAAAAAAAAAAGTTTTGCCTTTAGTTCTACAGAATGTGTAAATGTGTAAAAATACAAAATGTTCACTGGTTCAACAAATGTGTATACATACATACATTCTGCGTATGTGTTAAACTTTAAATGCTTAGTATGTCATATGTTCGATTTTCTCCAACTCCAGATGTCCATGAGTCTCCTAGTTTGGAAGATGATGATGATTTTGATCCAATTCCAAAGAGTACGGCCACCACCATTGCTACTTCAGAGCAGAGTACAGAATACTGTGATACCAGTCCTTCTATTATTTCCCCTACCATAAGTCAGGACTTTGAAGACTTATCCCAGGCTCCTTCTGAAACGCCATCTGCCAATGGGCAGCTTTTGACAGATGATGAGGTTGCTCATGAGGACTAGTAGACTAATGGGATGGTGGGTAATTTAAAAGTGCACATTGTGGAGATGTAAATTCTCTGTCCCCCTGATGCATTTAAAGCCCTTTTAGTTTGAATGAGTGTACTACAAGGCATTCCTGAGATGAGCGCTCTACTTTCAAAGGTAATGTTACCAAGAAATACAAAGCCACGACACTTGGAGACTGAATTTATACATTCTTTATTTTCTCATTGCTAGAGCCATTTCTGCAGGCTGCACCTTCTAGATTCTGGTATTACTCATGTAAATAATTGCAAATAATATGAACTGCCATTATGACTTAAATGCTGTCATTTTGCTTGTTAACATGTGTTATGTTAAGTACGATGTTTTGTTTTTACCATTTGTTTAATTTTTTTTTGTGTAGCATCTTATCCTGTGTAGCTTCTACTTTTTGTGTTTCAGCAAGACTATATTCCCTTTTTCTTTTCCCTCATTGATTCGTACAAAGTTTTTAATCTGCTAATCACACTAATTTGATGTGACCCAAGCATTTTGGACAGCCAAACTTGTTCAATCTGGTTTATTTGAAATTCTAAATTAGAAATGGATACTATGGCTTTGCAAATGGCTACAACACATCATTCCACAGCTATATGTGTGCTATCAAATGTAGTAAATACCAGAGCCCGTTGACTTTCGGGGAGTGATTTATTGAATAAAAACCTGTGGCATTATACAGCAACAAGAATGCTAACACGTTCCCATTCTTGTTGCTCTGTGATGCCACAGATTTTTAATCAAAGCACTGAAAGTTTACAGTCAGGTTGTGGCATTTACTACATTCAAATTGACTTTTTGGGGGTACAGGGACCCAGCTATTGAAGCAATGTTCCATGGGCCATATTGGTATTGAGATAAAGTTCATCTCTCATTAACCGTGTATGTGTGTCCTGTGAAGGACCTTTACAACTGCCTCTTCAACTCTTTAAACTGTGTATTAAATGTATCTCTTACAGACATACTTTCCACAGTTACATTTTGAACTAGGTTGTCTTCCTTACTTACTTCTCCTTCTCCTCCTTTGCATATAAAAGCACATATTTCTGTAGTGTTTACTTATCTCTCTCCAAAGCTCTAAGTGTCATTTCTCTCTGGTGCTTCATTCCTCTTTTATCAGCATGAGTCACCTCTGACAAGTTCTCTGACACAAGATAAATTTGTGTGTGGGGGGGGGGGGGGACTCAGCAGACAGCTTGTCTATTCAGAACATAGTTCTGCTGTGTGGAGAAGGGGGTGTGTGCTTTTTCTCCAATCAGCTCACACACACTGTTACTGCAGCCTCTCTGCCTCTCTGTGCTCCTGACAGATGAAGAAAGATTTTAACACTTTTCTGCCCTTTTGAAGGGGATGTAGGGAATAGAAGACTGCAGATAAACAAGTAAAACCTATGTAGGAGGATTTGTTTCATCTCTGTGTATCTTCTGAGGCTGTTCACTTCACTGGGTATATGTGAGGGTTTACATCCACTTTAAGGATGCTTTCCTCAATATAAATCTCACTGGTAATAATTTTATAGATATTTAGCTTTTTTTGCTTTTTAACAGAGCAAGTGGTATAGGCTTTGCACAGGAGTGCATATAATAAGATTGTATCTGGGCCTTGGGGGCCAACAGTACTTTAGCTTACTCACTGCTTGGTTGTATACCTGCAATGGACCTGTTAATACATTTTACACAAGAATCAATAGGATTTTGCACAGGAATCAATAGAATATATGAAATCCCATTGTTATATTGAGTGCAAACATTCCTCTTGCCTGCCATGAATGTATGAAAAAAAAAAACTGCTATTCCTGAGCTTCCAGCCTAGGCAGTCTGGATCACATGTCCTCTGGCTATCAAGATAGAACCTGTCTAGTGGACCTGCGGTGAGATGTATGGCTTAGGAGACAGATAAGAAGAACATAGCCTTCAACTATGAGATATGTCTGTCCACCTTTATTTAAATAATTGAAAAAGGGACATTAAAGAAGTACAGCCAAAGCTTGATTGGCTGTACTTCTACAGTGGATCACAGGAGTGCAGTATGTTGTACACTCTTGTGACCCATTTTCAGCAAGCCCACTGTTGGTTGATGTCACAAGACCGGGGCAGGCTCGAGAAAGACTGCGACCATATGATCGGATCCACCCGCTTTCCTGGACTGCCACCTGGTGTTCTGCCCAAGTGTCAAACTCGGCAGAATACCAAACCCGCGTCCCCTCCGGTTTTTTAAAGCATTATAACTTGGTAATTAGCATGAATTTCTATTGCTACAAAACACCGGCAACGGACTCCAGTGTGTTAGGAACACAGCTGCAAACGGGGACAAAGTTGTCCCCGCCTAGGAGGCGGCCATTTTCTTGGTTCGTATATGAGCGGAGTATAAACCTCCGCTCATATACCGTACACCGGACTATTGTCCGTTGCTGCTGTTTTTGAAAATCAGCTATTGCTGAAGATCAACAGAAATGATGCTTTAAAGAAACCGTAAGGGTCGGTATTCTGCCGAGTTTGGTATTTGGGCAGTACACCGGCCCAGCCTCTCAGCCGTTGAGAGCCTGAGCCAGCCACTCCCACCCCTTCCACAGCCCAGTGCTCCAGTGAGCGCAGGGGGGTCAGCGTAGAGAGCAGTAACTGTCAGTCACCACCTCTCTACTCACAGAGCTCTGAGAACCAAGAGATCAAACACTGCTGCTCGGCGAAGGACTGATGCTGCATCTACCTAGGTAAGTATGATTCCCAAAAAAAAAAAAATGTGATGCTTCTCTTAATATCAATCTGAGGTGATCCTTTTGCTGTAGGCTCCTTGTGTAGTTGAAATCCTCCTCCTCGTCTGATTTCCCAGATACTGGAAGATTAAGTCTGCAGAGGTTAAGAGAGCCAAGAAACCTATCATTTGCACTCATCAAGAGTGCAGACAATGCCTGCCGTTTCTGTCTACCTGCTCCATTCATAGAAGCTGCACTGTAGCTTATATGAATAGCTTATATGAATAAAAAATTATATTTGCATGGAAGAGGTGGACCTTTAATTTATCCAACCATCCTCCATTCAGAGAATTTTTTTTTTTTTATAGAGGAAGTGAGGCACAATTTGGGGAAACTAGTTGGTTCCAGCACTGTTTTTGAAACTCTTAAGATAAGTCTTTTCTGAGAGAGGTATCAGGGCTGTTCATTGTTGACATCCTTCTGAAAGTTGCTAGTTGCCTAACTGTTATGCTGACCCACTATGTAATCTAGAAAATGTATGCATATAGGAAAAAGTCAGAAGTCTTTATTTGCCTACTTGTTTTTAAAGTAGAAGACACTGAGATCACCTTTTCAGAAAGGTATTACAATAAAATGAGTTAACATTTCACAAAGCTGCACAGTTTTTTTTCCAAACAGAATACTAAATGTGTTTTTTTTTCCGAGCTTGTTTGGACCAATGTAATTATACATATTTCATACTTGTGCGATCCCTGTGGAAGCTGAGAATCCCTGCAGTAGCTACCGCTACAGCAATCCTCTCAGTCTTCCAGGTCTTTTGATTGGCTGCCCTGCTGCATAGTATGCTGCATAGGTTGCCTGCTCACATGGGTGCCATTCAGAGAATGCTAAGCATTTTCACAATGCATACAAAGCATTCTGTGATTGGCTGAGGTGGAGAGACAAGGCGGTGACATCACAATATCGACCTTGTGAAATCAGAGAATGTCTTGTATTTATTGAGAAACACAAGCATTCTTTGAATGACACCAATGGCAAGCAGACAACCCACTGTAGTTGCTATACAGCAGGGCACCACTCAACACAGGATCCACGAGAATCTTTGTAGTATTGGCGGCCACTACAGTGATTCTCCTGTTCCACAAAGTTCAGCCAAGGGTGGAATATGCATACTTACATTGGTCCAAGCTGGACCAATGTAACGTGAAAACACATACCGGGAATTCAGGTTTAATATCTACTGGGACCCATTGACTGCATAGGCTATTTTCTGTTACCCGCTGGCTTCCAGTGTGCTATCTGTTGGGGGGGGGGGGATAGAGTCCCCTCCAACCAACCTCTGGTTGACACACAGCAGATAGAACACGTTCCTGCTCTGAAGAAGGAAAAAATGGTATTTACACTGATTTATTGCAACATTTTCATCAGTAGCAGAAGGCAAAACAGTGAACTTTCTTTAGTTCTCTACTTTAGGTCAATGATTTGAAGTAAGAGGTCAGTATGATAGCCAGACAACTAGAATGTACAGAAGAGACCTCAACAGGGGAATCTTCCAGGTTTTCCCAGAACAGGTTTCTTTCACACCACTGTGTTGTGTTGGTGGAAGTGTAAAAACGTGTTGCAATAATACAAGCCCATTCATTCAGATAGTTGCCTATTGCATCACAAATGGTGCATGTACTATTTAATTGAATGCAGCACACCACATCTCAGCTCTCATGTTTTGTGATACACTGCAGCACATGTCGCTATGAATGGCACCACATTGCACCAAAGCGTGTTAATGCAATTGTGCGAATGTGGCCTTAAAGACAAATAGGGCAGTTTATTATGAGGATAGCCAATGCTTTCATTATTATATGGGACTGAAACTTTTGATTGGCAGGTTTTATTTTTGCTTGGACCTGGTTATGAAGCTGGTAAATTTCACATCTATAGCTAAAAATCTTTTAAAAGACTGTAATTCTCCTTTACCAAACATGATCTTTTTTGCTACAGAATACCTCTATGCTTTGAATGGTCTCTTATATAAAATACTGTATAATGTGTGTATGTTCCAGCTTTAAATGTAGCTATTCACAAGTTTGTGTGGATGGCATTTTATACATAAGTCACTGTCTCAATATTGGCATATATATTTATAAATGACTAAATAACTTTGTTGTTGCACTTTTCTTTTTCTTACAAATATCAGTGTTATATGACATAATACAAGGCTAATTACATGATGTAGTAGCAGAGTAGTGAAAACAAAGTTTCCATTTTATCAAAACAATGAGCACATACACCAGATGATCAGATAATGTAATATGTTTTTTCATGTTATGAAAATTTACCCTGTAACTTTTGGGTTTTTGAAATATGGTAGGTTTTTGCTTATTGTGTTTTTTTTTCTTCTCTGCTAACGAATTCCTGGGCTAGGAAAATACTAGATAGTTGCTACTTTTACACACATTTTATCGCTCCAGTAATATTAAAGTGGAATTCAAGGTTACACCTAAGTAATCTTAAAATGGCTCCCTTCCCTCTTCTAATGTCTATGCTAACTAACCCGTGTAAGGAAGGTTGTATATATTTATCTATTTTCTGGCCACGCCGGTCCGGTTATGTGATCCGGCTCCCCTCTGTCAGCCAACGGTGGGAAGGTGAAGGGAGCGCTGAGAACAGATGGGCCATATCAGCCCATGGGTGGCATCACCTTTCCCAGGCATTTTATCAGCCTTTATTGAGTGCTCTTTTCTCTCCCCTGCAGCCGCTACTGGCTGACACTGGGGGAATCATGTGAACTGCCTGAAAAGGAGGCAAGTATATACATCTTTCTTGCACAGGTTAGTAAGCACAGGAGGGGGAAATAAGCATTTTTAAGATTAGTTAGGTGTAGCATGGAGTTCCACTTTAATATTTCTCTGCAGTACCCAAGCATTTATAATGCATACACTGTCAGATATTTTTAAACAATGTTTGTTATATCTGTAAAGAATATTTGCCAATGCAGAGCCAGAAATAATGCTAGGTCTTCCCATTTTGAAATTACTGAATGCTTTAAATAATCTAGTAACCATTTTTATGTGGTACCAATTATGTTAACCTTGAATAAGAAAATTGTGCTATTAGAATGTTTCTTGCAGCACAAGGAACCATTCAGCTTTTTAAAATAATACTAAAACGTTGATGCCAACTGGTTGCCATAGGCAAATATATATATATTTTTTATTTATTTGTATTTTAGTGAGCACGCTTCTCATACAGCTGTGCTCATAAGTTTACATACTCTGGCAGAATTTATGATTTCTTGGCCATTTTTCAGAGAATATGAATAACACAAAAACATTTCTTTCACTCATGGTTAGTGTTTGGCTGAAGCCATTTATTATCAGTCAACCGTGTTTACTCTTTTTAAATCCTATTGACAACAGAAACTACCCAAATGACCCTCATCAAAAGTTTACATACCCTGGTGATTTTGGCCTGATAACATGCACACAAGTTGACACAAAGGGGTTTGAATGGCTATTATCGTTAACCATCCTCACTCGTGATCTGTTTGCTTGTAATTAATGTGTGTGTGTGTGTGTGTGTGTGTGTGTGTGTGTATATAAAAGGTCAATGAGTTTCTGGACTTCTGACAGACCCTTGCATCTTTGATCCAGTGCTGCACTGACATTTCTGGATTCTGAGACATGGGAAAAGCAAAAGAATTGTCAAAGGATCTGCGGGAAATGGTAGTTGAACTGTATAACACAGAAGATATATAAAAAGATATCCAAGGAATTGAGAATGCCAATGAGCAGTGTTTAAAATCGAATCAAGAAATGGAAAATTAGGGGTTCTGTTGAAACCAAGCCACGGTCAGGTAGCCCAACTAAAGTTTCAGCCACAAATGCCAGGAAAATTGTTTGGGATGCAAAGAAAAGCCTACAAATTACTTCAGGTGAAATACAGGAAAAACACATGGTGTGGCTGTTTCTAGACGCACAATAAGGAGGCATTTGAAGAAAATGGGCTGCATGGTCGAGTCGCCAGAAAAAAGCCATTACTACGCAAATGCCACAAAGTATCCCGCTTACAATACGCCAAACAGCACAGAGGCAAGCCTCAAACCTTCTGGCACAAAGTAATTTGGAGTGTTGAGACCAAAATTGAGCTTTTTGGCCACAACCATAAACGCTACATTTGGAGAGGAGTCCACAAGGCCTATGATGAAAGGTACACCATTCCTACTGTAAAACATAGAGGTGGATCGCTGATGTTTTGGGGATGTGTGAGCTACAAAGGCACAGTAAATTTGGTCAAAATTGATGGCAGGTTGAGCATTTGCATTCATCAGCCAGGAAGCTGCGCATGGGACGTACTTGGACGTTCCAACATGACAATGATCCAAAACACAAGGCCAAGTTGACCTGTCATTGGCTGCAGCAGAATAAAGTGAAGGTTCTGGAGTGGCCATCTCAGTCTCCTGACCTCAATATCATTGAGCCACTCTGGGGAGATCTCAAACGTGTAGTTCATGCAAGACAGCCCAAGAATTTCCAGGAACTGGAGGCCTTTTGCAAGAGGAATGGGCAGCTTTACCATCTGAGAAGATAAAGAGCCTCATCCACAAATACCACAAAAGATTTCAAGCTGTCATTGATGTTAAAGGGGGCAATACACAGTATTAAGAACTGGGGTATGTAAACTTTTGATCAGGGTCATTTGGGTAGTTTCTGTTGTCATTATGATTTAAAAAGAGTAAACACAGTTGATTGATAATAAATGGCTTCAGCCAAACACTAACCATGAGTGAAAGAAATGTTTTTGTGTTATCATTCATATTCTTTGAAAATGGCAAAGAGTATGTAAACTTATGAGCACAACTGTATATCAGTAATTTCTTGTTTTGCTGAAAACTAAGCTATGTAGGACATTGGCTGTTACTTGTCTCAGCATAAGAGTGTAAAATGTGTAGCAGTGTAATATGTTAATTGCATCTCTCTTTTCAGCTTCGTTCTTGTCTTTCAGCCATGGGAAAAAGATTTTGTATTGGTAGCTGCACATAATACATATGCGTATGCAGAAAACCTTAACACTATTACTAATGTTTACCTAAACTATACATAATCCCTTTATATGTCATGTTCACCTGCTGTAATGCTGTCCTTCTTAGGCCTCATGCACACAGGCCATTTTTTGACTGTTTTACAGCAGCTGTTTTTAGCTGCAAATGTTTTTTTCTAGAGGCAATAAACCCTCCATCATGTTATCCTTTGTGTTCATGCACACACAGGCTGTTATTAACTGTTTTTAACAGTGACGTTTTTGTGCTGTAAAAAAAAACCCAAGACCAGAGGGTTCTTTTGGACATTTTTCAGCTGTAAAAATGTTCAACCGCTCAAAAACGTCAATCCCCAACGTTTTTGGAAAGTCCTGTGTGCATGAAGCCTTAAAAAAAGAAAAAGCTCTACCCCAACCTACAATACAGGGTTTGGCCAGAGGGATCTTGGCCACAAGTTTCTTGCGCTTTTAATAACCCATTTGACAGTTTAAAAAATGCTGCTGAATGTTTACAACTTTTTTTTAACAAGATTGTTTGTGTTCTGTGGCATACTAAGTGATGGCAGGACCACAGAGCTTATAGTTGAAATACCTACTTGGAAAACCACTATACTAAGACGCTGCATGTAGCATGTTTATTATCATGCAAATCAACAGCAAGCCTACCTGGCAGTTTAAAATTATAACTCAACAATGGTAACACCAGTGATTGCATTTAAAGCAAACCTGGCCCTAAAAAAAAGTATTGTGTGTGCCTCATAGTGGGGATCCTAGAAGTGCACACATATGCCTTTCTTTGTGAAAACTGCTGTGCCTGGGAGCCTTAAAGTGGCTTCTGTGTACTGCTCCACCCACAGCCCCCCACCCCCCCCAACACTTACCTGAGCCCCCTTTTGTTTCATCAATGTACATGGGAGCCTTGGCTGTCTCGGGTCTCTCTCCTCATTGGCTGAGACAGCAGTGGGGGCCATTGGCTCCCACTGCTGCCAATCGTACCAGTGAGCCAATGAGGAGAGAGTGGGGCCAAGCCGTGGCTCTGTGTCTTATGAATGCATAGATCGGGGCTGAGGACCGAGCACGCACACATAGTGGCTTGCTATTGGGGGCACTGATCAGGGGGGAGGAGCCAGGAACGCCAACGGGGGACCCGAGAAGAAGCAAAAACCATTGCACAAAGGAGATAAGTATGACATGTTTGTTATTTAAAAAAAAGAAAGAGGCTTTAATATCACTTCAGTTTGATTGTAAAGCTTTAATTTCTTTTTTAATAAAATAAAAAACGTCATGCTTACCTGCAAAACCATTGCACAGAGCAGCCCCAATCCTCCTCTTCTGTGGTCCCCTGCTACACTCCTGGCTTCTCCTCTTCAACAAGTGCCCACATAGAAAGCTGCTTTCTATGGGGACACTTGTGCGTGCATGCTCCTGAGCCACCCTGTTTGCATCTATTGACACAGACAGTGTGGCTTGGCCTTGCCCCACACCTCTCTTATCACAGAATATGATTGACAGCAGCAAGAGTCAATGGCTTCTTCTGCTATCAATCTGCCCTTTAAGGAGGGAGAGTGAGAAGAGAGCCACTGCTCTCATGCACAGCGCTGGATTGAGAATGGGCTCAGGTAAGCATAAGGGGGATGAGGGTGGGTTCTTGTGACACAGAAGGCTTTTTACCTTAATGCATACAATAATGTGTTATGGTAACAAACCTTTTGGCTTTAGAACCACTTTAAGCCTGGCTGAGTGCTTTGTGTAGATCTCTACTAAAGACGTTAAAATTCCATAAATTGGCACCAAAGACAAATAGGCTGGTCACTTTGCAAAGGAATTTTGTCTTAGCTTATTGAACGTGTTTGAATGATGGTAGAGCTTCTTTCATTAGGTTAGGGGTCAATTCCTTTGCAAAGTGAACAGCCTCTTTGCTGCAATGGTGTCTTAGGCAAATACACACATAGATCATTTTTGTTACATGTTCAGTACTGTGACATGTTTTATATACTGTATTTGGCAATATAATTGCTGTTTATACATCAGAAAGTACTCTAAAGAAAATCATCTGATTTAGGTATACAGCAGTTTCTCTTGCTGCACAATAGCCATGTTAGCAACTGCAAGTGACAGCTGTATTATGAACTATTTCTGAGGCAAAAGTCCTTGACCCTCCCAACCAGAGGCGTAACTAGAACCTTCAGGGCCCCGGTGCAAGAAATTATGAAGGGCCCTCCTGACCCCTGGCCAGGGCCCTTCCCACTGATCCTGGGGCCCTTTACGCTCGTCATGGGTCCCTTTATTACGGTCCCACCGAATAAACGAATAGTTGTGTACCAAGCCTCCCATTCATTCAGAAACTGAAGTATAGTAAAAACAGTTTAATATGCTTCAGTTATGAGTGAATTAATTGGTACCAATCACTGACTCTGCCCATTCAGAAAAGGAAGGAGCCCATGTTCCCATCTCTCCATCATGACACATCTTGTACAGCAGCTGGCAGGAGAGGGGAAAACAGCCGCTCTGTAGGGGGGACCAGGGAAGCACACAGGGACCCTTGGAACAGCAGAAGACAAACTGGATAGGAGGGCCGGCAGGGGCAGCATATAGAGGAACAAATCTCCTCCATTAGGAGGAAAATGGAGGAGATTGGTTCCTCTAAATATTGCCCCCACCATCCCTCCTATCCAGGTGTACAAAGGAGGCACACGGGCCCCCTGGAGCACAGGGCCTGGTTGCAGTGGCAACCCCTGTAGTTACACCCCTGCTCCCAACGTCACTACAAGCGATGCATCTGACCTGAAACCAATGTTCAGCACAAGATTCTGAGAAGTGTTGTTGGTCTCTCAGGCTTCATACACAGATAATTTTGCTTTGTGAGACATTTCACCCAAATTTCTGACAAAAATGATTCTGTTATTAAATGAATGCATATGACCCAGCTATTGCATGGCATCATCAAGGGGGAAAAAATAAGCAGGAATACAATACTAAGATTTTTTTTATTCTACAAAATGAAAAGTAAACAGTTGTTTCGCCTTTGATAATAACATGAAGTACAGCTCTAAGCATATATAATATAGAATTACACACTATTCTTGTTCTGTTTTTTTTTTTTTGCTGTAGCTTGAAATCAAGTTGAACATACCCATGGTTCTTGGGGGAAATACATTTTATTTTTTTTGTGTGACAAATGTATTTTTGTTCATGAAATGATTGGTACAATCACAGCATATCATTATGTTGTAACAAGTATCTGAAGTGCTGAATAAAAGGTAATATTTTATTTAGGAATCAGTGCTTCAGCTATGACATAATCTAAAGTGGTATTAGTTCTCAATGTGTATGATTAAAGTGCTCTTGCCACAAAAACATTACATTTAGCTATTCCTAATTTTAAATAAAGGAGTAAATAGCAATGTTGCATATTTTATAATAAAAGCAAGTTTATAAAAAAGTCTGTTTTTTTCTTCAATTTTTGTCAAATGTTGACAGTTACAAAATCTTTTGTGCAAATCCACTGTCAAACTAATTACAACCCCATAAACTTCTATGGGGCCTTCTCCAAGGTGGGTAGATGAGCCTCGTCGAAGTCTATAGGGCTATATTGTGCAGATGAGAGGGGAAACAGAGCTTTTCACCACTGGGTGTAAACAGACAATACAGGCCCTGGCTATCAGATCTCAGTAAATCTGGTCATACATTAATAGATTTGCGAACAAACATTTCATACGAATATTATCAGCACGTTTAATAACTAATTAATGAATATCATTCAAAAGCACTTCAAGAGTTTGTAAACCCCCTCAAATAAAATTCTGGTGATTTTGCTTTTTAAATTATCTCTCTGTATCCCTTAAAATACCTGTTTGATAATGCCAGGTCATGACTTCCTCCTTGAGTGCTGACTCCCCCTGTATATAGCTTATCTTGAGAGCCCCGTGGTCTTTGCAGGCTATGTCACTCCCAGCTCTCCTATCTCCTGTGGGCCACCCTCCTCCTCCCCCTCCCTCTTCCTCTCATAGCTTCTCCTCTCTGCTCTCATAATTAACTCTAAAAGCTCCTATCCCTTTGTATTAGAAGAATACGTTCCCTGTGTATGTGTTATTTCAGAAATATTCTTATCTATATAGATAACACAGCACGGCTCTGTCTCTCCAGCTGATGTCAGCAGCAGTGCTCAGCCCCACCCTCAGGAACTCTGAGCTGAGAGAGAAAAGCTGAAAAACGACAACTGATCCTAGTAAGAAGGTGTGTTATCTATACAGAGAAGTGTATATATGTTATAACACAGACACGGGGCAACTTTTTGTTATAATACAGAGCAGATGGGAACTTTTTATAAAGTGGCTTAACAAACCCTTTCATAACTTTGTTTGATTTTAACATTTCGATTTTGAAATGAATGTTGTTTCCCAAATGAAAACACACTTGCTGTTTGACATTTGAGAAAAATGATCCATCCTACTCCTTTGAATTTCCTCATCACTGCACTCAAAAGTAAGAATTGCTTTGACCCCACTAATGATTAGACAAGTGAACACATTTTATTGAAACAAAACATTTCAAACACATTTCTACTAGTGTATGACCAGCTTAAAGTGGATCTTCTCCTAAAAAGGGAAGTACCGCTTTATATCCTCCTCCCCCTCCTCCTTCCTCCTCTTCCACTTTTGGAACTTTTTTTTTTGTTGGGAAGCTGGTATCTATTATTATCTGTTATCTATTATTAGTGACCTGATCCCACTTCTGCCGGAATTGCCTCAGTGATTACACTGGAAGGTCTCCTAGCCTTCTTGCCCACAACCCCCTGGGACACAGGTATCAGAAGGATGTGCAGGAGGTCCATTCACAAAAGGGAGATAGCCAGGTTCCCACTGTAAATATGCCGATGCCAGGGACCCAAAGACCAATAAAGAACCGGCCTGGGTAAAGACAGTGCTGGATCCTTGGACAGGTAAGTGTCCTTTTATTAAATGTCAGCAGCTATAGTATTTGTAACTGCTGGCATTTAATTGTTTGTTATTTAAAAGACTGAAGAACCTCTTTATGTATAGACCTGTGGAGGGGGAGAGTGGATTTTAGGCCAGGGACAAGGGGCAAAGAGAAAAAGTGCACTTTGTCTAAATGTGCACTTAAAGTGTTACTATACCCACAACAGTAAAATCTGTCTGTATATGCAGAATAGCATGCTTGTTATTCTCACTGTGGAACTTAAGGTGTTAATCCTCTGCTTTGTGTAAAAATGCTCTTTAACACTATATGGACAGATCCTCCCTCCTGCATTGTCTATCTTGGCAAGGCCATATAATACGGTGAGGGTAGCCGTCCTGCACATGCTCAGTTTAGTCTCTATTGCTGGAGAGAACATTTCCTGTTTCAGTTTAACTGTTCAGGTCACATGATATTGACATCACACATGTAGGTGTGTATACAGGCTGTAGTGGAAATCTCTTCCTACCTGAGCACACCGCTATGGACAAACTGCAGTTTATCATGTGACCGTGGTATACAGATCAGCGAAAACGGTATATAGTGGCAGTATTTTAATGTAAAAAGAAGATTTATAAGCTGAGGGCAGAGGAACTATTTTCATATTACTGGGTTTAGTAATACTTCAATCTGTAAGGCGAAGTAAGTTGTTAAAATGTAACATTTTGTTGGAAAGACACTTATGCTGAATGCACAAGTCAGTCCAAACATTATGACTAGACTAGCCTGTCAAAGAAGTGCAATGAATAAAAATGCACCTGCAAATGCTTTTTTTTTCCATGCAGTACACCACAACACAACAACTGCTATGTGTGGCTCTCCACAGTACAATGCTTCTGGGTGCCATTTATGACAAATGACAGGAGTGTTGTTATGCTTTTTAGTAACACATTATTGCAGTGCACAAGCATGAATAGGCCCCCTAAGGGCCCATTTTAACCTCTCTGTTTCGGTGCACTGCATAAATGCACACTAGAATGAACTAGAAGACAGACGTGCACAATTTTTAGCAATGCAACGCTTGTGCATTCCCTTAATAAGTTGAGGCATCGCCAATAATATCACTGAAATGCGGTAACGCGCTAGCCACTGGCATCTGTGAACAATGCACCAAAGCAGGTAAACTGGTAATGCAGTCATTTCATTTTTTGTTGGAAAACAATTGGCATTTTACTTTAATGGCCATAGTTTTAAGAGTTTTTTTTAAGCTCTTCATTTAAAAACGAATCTTTTAAAGAACAAACAATTAGGATTTTTGGTTTATCTGGAAAATCCTTTGCTTGTAGTTATTATTCATGACAACAGTGGTTATGCTGCCATATGGACACTGGCCAACATCCTCAGGCAAGAGGGGAGGGATCTCTGTGTTCTGTGATGTACTCCAGAAAAGGATTTTACAAGTAAACCATAAATCCTAATTTCTTAATCGTACACCACAGGAAACATTCATGACTAGAGTTGAGCGAACCCAAACTGTAAAGTTTGGGTCCGTACCGAACTTTCGAGTGTCCGTGTACCGAACCCGAACATTTGAGAAAGCGTTCGGGTTCTGGGTTCTGGTACTTTATCACACATGTTGAATAGCTGCAGGGCAGCCAATCAACAAGCGTTTCACTGGTTTTCCCTAGAAGCCATCACAGCCATGCCTACTAATGGTATGGCTGTGATTGGCCAGTGCATCATGTGATCCAGCCTCTATATGAGGCTGGAGTCACAGTGCTGCATGTCACATGCTCTTGGGTTAGTGTAGGGAGAGGATGCTGCCGGTGCTGTGAGGGACAGATTGCAGATCTAATAACTAGGTAGAGATTACTACTACTGCTGTGAGGGACAGATTGCAGTGATAATAACTAGGTAGAGATTACTAATACTGCTTTGAGGAACAGATTGTAGATCTTTAACATCTCATCCTGCATTACAGAACGATCTGATTACAGAACGATCTTTCATCCTGCATTACAGAACGATCTGATTACAGAACGATCTCTCATCCTGCATTACAGAACGATCTGATTACAGAACAATCTAATACTGGACTAGGTAGAGATTACTACTGCTTTGAGGGACAGATTGCAGATCTAATAACATCTCCCATTTTTCTTCCTTTTGCAGCCCTCTACCACTTTCCAGGACTTTTTTACAGTCATTTTTGTGCCGAAAAGTTTGGGTCCCCATTGACTTCAATGGGGTCCGGGGTAAAGTTCGGATAACGTTCGGTACTGAACCCAAACATTTCCGCGAAGTTCCTTTGAACCCGAACATCCAGGTGTTCGCTCAACTCTATTCATGTCTACTTGGGATGTCCCAAACTTAGAAAACGTGTGAAGAGAAGACCAGGTAGCAGCCTTAAAAGCTTGAACAACAGAAAATTGAAGCTGAATAGCCTAGAAAGCACTTACACACCTGATGGAAAAGGATGAACTCTGCCCTTGAACCCATAGGTCTAATGCTGGATTCACACCTATGCATTTTTAGTGCATTTTGCAGATTTGCGCTGCAGAATGTGTAACAAATCTGCAAAATGCAAAAAGCACTAAAAATGCATAGGTGTGAATCCAGCCTAAGAGATGAGCTGATGTATTTGGCTCAAAATAGGGGATCAAAAAGCAGCCTGACCCATGCGAGGTCTCTCAGGTAGAACAAAGGGAATTATACTGTCTAAATGAAGCTGTAGACTTTGGATAAGCTCAAGCAGCTCAAATAACATCAAAGAGTGAAGAGCCTTCTCCTTATTATGATGCTTAGGATTAGGACAATAAAATTATAACACAATGGCATGATGTAGGTGAAACAAAGAAGCCACCTTGTGCAAGAAAAAGAGGACTGAGGCCTCAATAATACCTTGTTTTGGTGAAGAACCAGGAAGGATTTTTGCAGGAAAGCATATCCAACTCTGAGACCCTGCAAACAAATGTAATAGCAACCATTCAGACCTCCTTGCATGTAAGGAGTGACAAAAAAAGACCTTGTCCCTCAGGACATCCATGCTGTTATAGCAAGTGACCATACAATGGCCATATACCATGCTCTTTTTGGCCATGCAGATGTTATCAAAATCACCAAAATGCCCTCTACCTTTATCTTGTGTAACAGGCAAGGAAGTAGTTGTAGTGGAGGGAAACCACAAATTAGGGAAATCGGATCCCAGGGAGTCCTCGGGGCATGTACCACAAAGGCTCAGACCCAGTGTGTTGAATCTGAGTGCCAGGAGGTCCACATCGGGTGTCCCCCCACCATAGAAAATTTTCTGCAAGCAGAGAAGAGACCTTTCTCTTGGATTCCTGGAACTGCTGACGGCTGAGAAACTCCGCTTGCAAAATTTCCACACTGGAAATGTGCATGGCAGAGAGGGCTGGAATGTGAAGTTCTGCCCAAGACAAGATCAGGTCAGCTTCTGAGCAGAGCGACTTCTTGTGCTTCCTTAATGGTTGATGTATACCACTACCCGAATATATTCTGACGGGAAGCTCCTCTAGGCAGGTGGACCAATGAAAGAGAGCTAGCTGAGTAGCCCAAAGTTCAGGTCCAAATCAAGGGAGATTCTAAAAGCCGCAGAGACAGGCATTTCTCATGCAGAAGCACCACCTTCGCCTGTGACATGTTGAGTACTAAACCAAAGTACTCCAGACAACGTGTCGGAACCAAGGCGGACTCCTGAAGGTTTAGCACCCTCCTGAACATCTCCAAGACATGTGTCAAGGATGGTCCAAACAAGGGTTCCTTCTCAAAGGGAAGCCTCTATGTTTTCTACTTGCAGAGAAGCTTCGCTGACCATCATTTGAGCCATAAGATTCTTCTAATATGGACTCACATAATGGCCACCCCTAAAAGCTGCCTTGTGGCATCCACTGAGAAACTCAGAGCTCTGGGAAACTCTTCCAGGAGCTGAAATGGCAGGATCTTTTGGTTCTCATTCTCTGGAAAGGGGCATACACTTCGGTCAGATTGTAAGAGCTTGGTATATTCCCACTGCAGGCACAGCAGTCTCAGGCATAGCTGATCTTACCACAGAGAGGGCTTCCAAACTCTTTATCTGTGGTGTCTTTATGGACCAGGACCTCAAACACCTGGACTGTCAGGATCTTATTAAAGTATGAAATAGCTGGATCAACAGTGGTAACCAATGTTTGCAGAATTCCTCCTCCATGGGGGACTTTGGTGGTGAAAGTGAGGGTGCACTGGAAAGGACATCATATTGCCTCAAACTAAAAGAAAAAGTGCATGAGCTTCTTTTGGGCAGAGTCACTTATTTTGGCCCCTTTATACTTCAGTGGGATTTCTTGTCTCTCTTCCTCCTAACAGCGGCGGCTGGTGTGGGAGGGGCGCTGGGGCGCCGCCTCCCCGCCGGCAAAAGACGAGAAAAAAAAAAAAAAAAGTCAACCCCGCCCACCTACAGGTGGCGCCGGTACATTGACTTTCTTTTTTTTTTTTTCTTTCGGCTCCTTGGCTGTCACATGACAGGCCAAGTAAGTGAGCCTATTGGTCGGCCATTCACGCCTATGCATGTGCGCTTCTTCCTGCGGCCATGCATAGGCTGATTGGCTGCCCTGAGCCTCCGCTCAGGGT
>BLSH010378393.1:483103-498829 GCA_018402905.1 Glandirana rugosa | reverse complement strand
AGACAGTCTGTTTTTAAATGATCAGACGGGTAGGTCGAAAACAGACTCCTTTTATCGTTTAGCCGACAGCTTTCCTCGTATAATTGCCATTCTTAAAGCCTGTTGTCCGACAGTTTGTAGTTAAGGACAGGCTTAAAGCGTAGCACGTATGCCCAGAAATCTTAGAGACGGTCTACGTAAAGGGACGTAAACTGGACGAAATCTGTTATTCGTTCAAAACGTAAGGGTATCTGACGTTTTGGGAAAAAGAAACGACGACACTAGACTGAAGGACAACCTGGTCCCAAGGAGGTCTTCTACGATCCCCAAGGAATTGGTGAAGTTATGATACGTGAATCTTGTGAAATTATGGTCTGGTTAAAAGTCAAAAGTCACGACAACGCGAAACTTACTGTTAACGCGCCAGCACGCTGCGACGTGGGTTTGTTTCAAAAATAGTAAAAGCAGCGTCGCACGACCGCGCAATTGTCATTCAAAGCGCAACAGCACTGAAAACTGAAAATTGGTCTGGTATTAAAGTGTTCTAAGTGCATAGTATTGAAGTGGTTAAGGAACCCCTAGCATCTTCTGGAGGAACCCTGGTCCAACAGGAAGTCAGATCACAGCAGCAAAGAAAAAGGGTTTTGCAGTCTATGGGAATGCAAAACTTGCTTATTGTCTAAAGCAGGTCAAATGCAGGGAAATGCATCTGGCAGAGATTCTAAAGACCCGTATGCACGATGCGAAATTCGGACAGGAATTGATGTTTGACAGCCTGTTGTCCGAAATTCTTACCGTTAATATGCTCCTTTCGACAGCCGATTTGCTATTTTCCTCAGACAAAAGCTGGATGGGCAGACTAGTAAATTTTTGTCTGTCGACAACGCCACGTGCGATTTTGGGATGGTGTGTACAGAAATCTGACACACAAAAGTCGAAAGTACAAACACGCATATTCGGAATCCAGGAACAACCCGGAAGTGTTCCGTCGTGTAAACTGGCGATCGTAATTCACAATTAACATTCATAAAGCGGCAATTGAAATTACGAAATGCAGCGCACATTATCATCTTTTTAATAGCGAAATTAGTGGAAGCGGCCCAAAGGGTGACGCACCACAAATGAACTTCCACTTTATACTCTCCTAGTACGTCACTACGTTCGCCTTTGTCGAACGACAATTTTGGTATTGTCAGTACACTTTACAAAATCATGGACACGCGCTTTTGACAAAAATCAGAAGCGCAGTCGTACGACAATCGTAATTAAAACCGTAATCGGCTTAAATGTTCTCATAAGAGTCTTAAACTTACAGTATCTCACAAAAGTGAGTACACCCCTCACATTTTTGTAAATATTTTATTATATCTTTTCATGTGACAACACTGAAGAAATGACACTTTGCTACAATGTAACGTAATTTATGTACAGCTTGTATAGCAGTGTAAATTTGCTGTCCCCTAAAAATAACTCAACACACAGCCATTAATGTCTAAGGCTGGGTTCACACCTATGCGAATTGGATGTGGCTTACACCGCATCCAGTTCGCATGACACTTGAAAACTTTTCAATGTGTAAGGTTCACACAGGTGCGGTGCATTCGCACTCCGCATTGCACAGAAAATGTATGAATTCCCAGCCTATTAAGTTTAATGGGAACGCATCTAGCATGGAGATGTGTTCCACACTGAACGGGGATATTTTCCCCTGCTCGCGGCCCCTCCCTCCCCCCCGCAGCTGCTGCGCTGTGAGAGCGGACAGGAGCTGCCGAACAGCGGCTCCGCCCCTTCTGAGCAGCAAACAGACTGTAATCTGCACCGCAGTGGTGTGAATCCAGACTAAATCTTTGGCAACAAAAGTGAGTACACCCCTAAGTGAAAATGTCCAAATTGGGCCCAAAGTGTCAATATTTTGTGTGGCCACCATTATTTTACAGCACTGCCTTAACCCTCTTGGGCATGGAGTTCACCAGAGCTTCACAGGTTGCCACTGGAGTCCTCTTCCACTCCTCCATGATGACATCACAGAGCTGGTGGATGTTAGCGACCTTGCGCTCCTTCTCCTTCCATTTGAGGATGCCCCACAGATACTCAATAGGGTTTAGGTCTGGACACATGCTTGGCCAGCCCATCACCTTTACCCTCAGCTTCTTTAGCAAGGCAGTGGTCGTCTTGTAGGTGTGTTTGGGGTCTTTATCATGTTGGAATACTGCCATGAGGCCCAGTCTCCGAAGGGAGGAGATCCTGCTCTGCTTCAGTATGTCACAGTACATGTTGGCATTCATGGTTCCCTCAATGAACTGTAGCTCCCCAGTGCCGGCAGCACTCATGCAGCCCCAGACCATGACACTCCCACCACCATGCTTGACTGTAGGCAAGACACACTTGTCTTTGTACCCTTCACCTTGTTGCCACCACACACGCTTGACACCATCTGAACCAAATAAGTTTATCTTGGTCTCATCAGACTACAAGACATGGTTCCAGTAATCCATGTCCTTAGTCTGCTTGTCTTCAGCAAACTGTTTGCGGGCTTTCTTGTGCATCATCTTTAGAAGAGGCTTCCTTCTGGGACGACAGCCATGCAGACCAATTTGATGCAGCGTGTGGCATATGGTCTGAGCACTGACAGCCTGACCCCCCCCACCCCTTCAACCTCTGAAGCAATGCTGGCAGCACTCTTACATCTATTTCCCACAGATAACCTCTGGATATGACGCTGAGCATGTGCACTCAACTTCTTTGCTCGACCATGGTGAGGCCTGTTCTGAGTGGAACCTGTCCTGTTAAACCGCTGTATAGTCTTGGTCACCATGCTGCAGCTCAGTTTCAGGGTCTTGGCAATCTTCTTATAGCCTAGGCCATATTTATGTAGAGCAACAATTCTTTTTTTTAAGATCCTCAAAGAGTTCTTTGCAAAAAGGTGCAATGTTGAACTTCCAGTGACCAGTATGAGAGAGTGAGAGCAATAACACCAAATTTAACACACCTGCTCCACATTCACACCTGAGACCTTGTAACACTAACGGGTCCAATGACACAGAGGAGGGAAAATGGCTAATTGGGCCCAATTTGGAAATTTTCACTTAGGGGTGTACTCGCTTTTGCTGCTAGCGGCAACAGTTGAGTTATTTTGAGGGGACAGCAAATTTACACTGTTATACAAGCTGTACACTCAGTACTTTACATTGTAGCAAAGTGTCATTTCTTCAGTGTTGTCACATGAAACGATATAATAAAATATTTACAAAAATGTGAGGGGTGTACTTACTTTTGTGAGATACTGTATCTCAAACTGATGCCATCATCTCATTCTCAAAGACAAAGATGCTAAGAGATTAACCTTATTGTGCCTAATTACCACTTTTGTTTCCAAGTCATAAAAGCTTTTTAGCCGTATCGTTTTGGCTAGTTTGGCTTAGATTATAGAAAAGTAGAAGCATATGTTAACCATTTGATTTTGTATTGGGCATGTTTCTTTTGATGGTCAGAGTAGCTGTTTACATTTTCTCCGCAAGCTAGTTTTTATGAGGAAACTGGCATCAGTATAAGATAGCTATCATCATTTTTTCAAGTGGAACTAAACCTTCCAATCCTTTACAACCAGGGAAGGTGCCATCTTAGCCATTATTAAGATCCGCAGTTGCCATGGTGCTGCACATGTAACCAGCTAATACACCAGCTATTTGAGGGCTTAAAGTGGTTGTAAACCCTTGCATATATTCTTATATATATCATATAAGTGATTGGCCTCAGGTGATACACAGAGATGAAACAACTTCTTCTACATAAGTTGTACCTGTTTATCTGCAGTCTTCTCTTCTCCACATCCATTCAAAATCCAGAATTTTAAAGCTTGTCTCTGCTGTCAAAAAAGGGGGGTGAAGAGCTGAAGGTATGCTCTGCAGAGCTCAGTGAGAAGAGCTCTGACAACTGATTGAAAAGAAGGGACAACCCCCTCCACACACCTCACAGAAACAGAGCTCAAGCTGTCAGCTGGAGATCCCTCCCCTGTCACCGTTTTTCTCTTGGTGTCAGGAAAGCCTGTCAAAAGTGATTCATGCTGATAGCAGAGGAATGAGGCATCAGACAGAAATGACACTTATGGGGAGATTTACTAAATCTGGTGCAGCTGTGCATGGTTGCCAATCAGCTTCTAACTTTAGCTTATTCAATTAAGCTTTGACAATAAAACCTGGAAGATGATTGGTTTCTATGCAGAGCTGCGCCACCTTCTGCACTCTCCAGTTTTAGTAAATCTGCCCCTTATTCCTCTTAATTGAGACAAGTACACACTATAGAGCAGGGGTCTTCAATTTAAGTTTACAAAGGTCCAGTCAGCAAAATATCCTTCTGGCAGAGGTCTAAATCTCGTTAGCACTATACCACATTGTGGTCCCCCCGTACATTATATGTAAATTCATTGTCTATCACGCTGCCCACGCACCGCTGACCCGAAAAAAAAAATGCTCCTGCCTACTGCAGGCTCTGCCATTTGACATTTCCTATATAGGTAAGGGGCGTGGCCACCTGGCTACCTCACCTGGTGGTCCCGCCCTTTGTGACATCACAAACCGGTGCATGCTGGGCCACAAGGGGGCGGGGCCACCAGGTGGCCCCACCCCTTACCTATATAAGGAATGTCAAATGGCAAAGACTGCAGTAGGCGGCCAGCCTTCATGGGAGCGTTTTTGTTTTTTCTTCTTTTTCTGGAGTTTTTAACCACTTTAGCCCCGGAATGATTTCCCCTTTAACCACTTCAGCTCCGGAAGAATTTCCCACTTTAGGACCAGAACACTTTTTGCGATTCGGCACTGCGTCGCTTTAACTGACAATTGCGCAGTCGTGCGACGTTGTACTCAAACGAAATTTGCGTCCTTTTTTCCCCACAAATAGAGCTTTCTTTTGGTGGTATTTGATCACCTCTGCGTCATTTCTGATTGCCGCTATAAACAAAAGAAGAGCGACAATTTTGCAAAAAAACCCCAAATTTATTACTTTTTGATAAAATACAAATCCAAAAAAAATATAAAAAAAAATTTTTTCCATCGGTTTTGGTCGATTTATATTCTTCCTCATATTTTTGGTAATCGGCGTTTATTGATTGGTTTGCGCAAAAGTTGCCGCGTTTACGGATGATGAGAATTAATTTCTGGGGTTTTTATTATTTTTTTATTTTTTACTAGTAATGGCGGCGATCTGCGATTTTTAGCGATACTGCGATATTGCAGCGGACATGTCGGAACATTTTGACACTTTTTTGGGACCATTGGCATTTAGAAGCGATCAGTGCTATAAAAATGCACTGATTACTGTGTAAATGCCATTGGCAGTGAAGGGGTTAACCTGCAGGGGGCGCTCTAAGGGTTAACTGTGTTCCCTGGGCGTGTTCTAACTGTGTGGGGGCTGCCCTTGCTGGGGAAAGGGGATGATCACAGCTTCCATATACAGGAAGGCTGTGATCATCGCCCTTCCCCCTTCAACAGAACGGAGACCCGTGTTTACATACACGGACCTCCATTCTTTCAGCGCGGGGGAGCCATCGCGGGTAGCCGGCGGCAATCGAGTCCGCCGCACCCGCTCCCTGGCTCCCCCCGAACACAGTGAGCGTGCGGGCGCGCCTCCGGTGGCGCGCATGCGCTCACAATGCTAGTTATCGCGGCCGCCGTCCTGTGACGTGATAACAAGCCACCTTGCCGCCGTCACGCTGCGGTGGGTGGGCGGCAAGTGGTTAATGACCAGAGCACTTTTTGCGATTGCACTGCGTTGCTTTAACAATTGTGCGGTTGTGCTACTTAGTACCTAAACGAAATACACAATTTCACAAATGCACAAATACACATCCAAAAAAAGAAATAAATAAAAAAAAAGAATTTAATTATCAGTTTAGCCCGATATATATTCTTCCTTATATTAAAAATCGCAATTGGCGTATATTGATTGGTTTGCGCAAAAGTTGCCGCGTTTACAAACCATGAGAATTCATTTATGGCATTTTTATTTTTTTTATTTTTTTTTACTAGTAATAGTGGCGATCTGTGATTTTGCGGCGGACATGTCAGACACTTTTGACACTTTTTTAGGACCATTGACTATGAAAATGCACTGATTACTGTATAAATGTCACTGGCAGGGAAGGGGTTAACACTAGGGGGCGATCAAAAGGTTAAGTGTGTTCCCTGGATAGTGTTACTAACTGTGTGGGGGCCTGGCTGACTGAGGGAGGAGAGTGATTGCTGCTTCCATATACAGGGAACAGAAGATCATGCTCCTTTCCCCCTGTCAGAACGGAGATCCGTGTGTTTACATAGATCCACATTCTTTCACTGCAGGAGAGCGATTGTGGGTGGCCGGCGGACATTGAGTCCGCCCCCACCGCTGATTGGCTCCCCGCTACACAGTGAGCGCGCACGCGCCCACAACACGTGAGCTTGCAGGTGACGGCGGTTTGCGATATCGAGCCAAGTTGCCGCTGTCAAGCCCAGGCGGGCGGCCGGCAACTGCTTAAAGCGATATTTACCGGAACATTTTTTTTTTGCAGTAAATACCGCATAATCATTAATTTTTTTTTAATGAATTGGACTTTATTTACTGCATGCAATAACTTATGCGAATGAGTAACATGACTTTGTTATTGCATGCGGTAAACGTTACTGAATTGACCACAAAAAAGAGACTGATATCTGAATAGGAAGGATTTCAGATTTCAAAAAATTTATTTTAAAGTTGGAGAGTGTTCCAAACCATTTGAGTTCCCGCATCAGGTTTGGCAAAGAGATTAGGGGGTCCGTAAGGTGGAACAGTACATCATCAGCATAAGCTGATACTTTATGTTCCGTGGTGCCAACCTTCAGACCTTTGATGTCTGCATATGCCAGGACCGTCAGTAACAGGGGTTCTAATACCAGGGCAAACGGGAGGGGCGAAAGAGGGCACCCCTGCCTTGTGCCATTCCTGATCGGGAACCATGAGGAGAATAAGCCATTGACTTTAACCTGTGCGCTAGGGGTGGTATAGAAGGCCATGATTCATTTTAGCATTTGAGAGCCTAATCCTAAAGCTTCTAACACAGCGCGTAGGTAGGTCCAATCAACGCGGTTGAAAGCTTTCTCTGCGTCTGTCGATAAAAGTATATATGGCTGTGGGTCTCGACAGTTATGAGCCCAGTGGATCGCTCTAATGGAATTGTCTCTAGCTTTGCAACCTGTTACAAAGCCTGTTTGGTCAGAGTGGACAACATGGGGCAGTAGTTGTTTCAATCGATTTGCTAAAATTTTGCCAATATTTTTAAATCTACCAGTGTTAATTACGTAGACTAAAACATTTTAGTTGACTAAAATACGACGAAAACTAAAACAATTGAGATGACTAAAATACGACTAAAACTAAAATGGCATTTTAGTCAAAAGACCAAAATGGGACTAAAATTAAAATGCCATTTTAGTCAAAAGACTAAGACTAAAACTCAATTGAAATTTGACATCAAAATTAACACTAGTCTGTAGTGCATGTTCATACCTCACAACCATAAATAATAACATATTAGATTTTTCACTCTAGCAGTATATAATGAGTTTGGAAATTGTAGAGAAATGCTTAAATAATAGATTACAATTTAACTACACCCATTAGATTTTAGTTGACTAAAATGAGTTTTAGTAGGCTAAAATCATTTTAGTCGACTAAAATGTCCTGGAGATTTAGTTGACTTAATACGTCTAAAACTAAAACAATTGTAGAAGACTAAAATGGGACTATAACGAAAATGCCATTTTAGTGGACCTTGAAGAAGGGGAGATACCCCGAAAGCTTGTCCTGAAAAATGTTATGTTAGTGCAAATAAAAAAAGTATCACGGACAGTACTCAATTTTCTCTGGCACAATTGCACTAATACGGCTACAATCATCTCAAGCAATATGTTAGTCCTAAGACTAAAACTAAATTGAAATTTGCTGCCAAAATTAACACTGATATCCACATTAAGAAGTCAGATGGGGCGGTAACTCTGAGGTAGAGAGGGGTCCTTGCCCTCCTTCGGGATCACCGAAATATGTGCTAAAAGTGCTTCCGGGGAGATAATGGCACCGTTCGCTATGGCATTAACCTCCCTGGCGGTATGATTCTGTCTGGAATTTTGTTCCAAAAGTGGTACAATTATTTTGCATGAAAATTTGGCGTTTTATATTGTAGGCCTGTAATTCTTAGGAATAAATCACTTAAATCTGTCCAAACAAGAGTCTAGTAGACATCCCGGGTATGAAAAAGTTTGAAAAATGAAATCATAAATTATAATATAATAAATAACTAAAAATAATTATCAAAAATAATAATATAATAGTAATAAAATGTATGCAATAATGTAATCAAACCAAAAACGCAGAAATTTGCTCAGTTGCAGAATTGTCGCTATCGTCACTTTCAGTTTCTGATGATAAATTTCCCCAAAAATCAGTATCACTCAATTCTGCAAATCATTCTTATTTACTATCGCTGTTTTCTAGCTGATCAAAAACCACTTTTGACGCAAAGGGACACTTTTTGGTTGCTATGGACATTCTCATGTTTCCAGGCAGAAAGAATGACATTTATTATAAAAAAGTGCATGCAGGGCTCTGGGCAAACCACTAGGGACAAAGGGGGTGTGAAATGACTTCATACAGTAATGTAATCTATAAGATTACAGTGTACTGTATGTGTACTGTGTGTTTCACTTTTTGAATTTCCCGCCGGTCTCCGTCCCCGTGCGACGCGACGCTCGCAGGGAACGGAGCCCGGCACACAGAGGCATCGGAGCGGCGGGGAGACACGCTGACACCGCGGGAGGACATCGCTGGATCCAGGGGACAAGGTAAGAAACATTGCCTGGATCCAGCGATGCAGTCCCGAGTGTGGCTCGGGGTTACCGCTCTTGGTGCTGAAATTCCACCCCGAGCCACACTCGGGAATACCGCTAGGAAGGTTAAAGTATTTGCCCATCTGATTACGGTAGATAAAAGGGGAGGAAGACTTTATTAAACACCTTAGTGAACCAGTCCCATCCGGGACTTTTCCTGTTAGGCAAGGACTTCAGTAGACGTAATAGGTGTCTCCAATCTGGAGCGTTGCTCGTCTGTCAGTGAGGGGAGATCGGCAAACGCCTGGTAAGCCTGAATAGCAGCCTGTCTAGTTGCCTGCCCGGTTAAGGGTGTGCCGGAGTCTAGGATGTATAGTGAGGTATAATAATCTCACAAACCCAATGCTATCTTAGAGGACAGTATCTCTGACTCCCCTGCTGCTGGAGAGTCACCGGAAGTAACGTAGTTGGAGATTTTTGACGAGACGGCTATTTAGACAGAACACTAGCAACCGTCATACCTCCCAACTTTTTGAGATGGGAATGAAGGACACCTATTAGAAAAAGTATGTATGCATAGGGCACGCCCCCCTGCCACGCCCTCTTAAAAGAGAATTATCCAAAAAAATGATAAGTTAAACCCACAAGTGCTTTTTGTTTACAACTACTATTCTTTTATACTGGCTTTTGACATTTACAAATGCAACAATTTAGAAATTGGATGAAAGGTTTAGCACTGGGAAAGATGAAAAGAAATAAAGATAGAAGATTTGAAAGATAAAAAAAGCGCATTTTATATTCAACTATAATGGCCTCATACACACAGACGTTTTTTGATGCCGGCCTTTTCTGGCGTTTTTTGCAGCTCTCCATGTTAGTCAATAGCCCCATAAAAACTTTGGCGTTTTTGAGCTGTAGATGGCGTCGGTGCTAGTGAGCTGAAAGTAGAACCCACGGCCATCGCGTTCTGAGACTGTAACGTTTTGGCGTTTTTTTACGCCGACGCCGCAAAACGCCAACAAACGCCAACAAACGCCAACTAATATTGTACCGGCGTTTTTTTACGCCGACGTTTTTAGGTTGAAAAATAGCAGAGGGATGATTTTTTTTAAAAAACGCCTATTGACGCCGACGCTCACTAACGCTCACTAACGCCGATTTCCTTGACGTCGGGCCCGACGTTTTGTTTATTTTTAAAGATACGCCCCTGTGTATGAGGCCTAAGGAGGGACAAATGAGGAGGAAATAGGGACTCCAAATCAGGGACAGTTGGGAGCTATGGCAACTGCTCCAAGGGCTTAAGGAAACAGTAGCAAGTCTTTCCTATATAGGTGCAGCACTTTTCGGCCTGTACAGCAGCCAGCAAAGTACTACAAATGCTTTATTGAATTCCCCCAAAGTGTTTTCTAGAAGGCCTCGTGCTATAGCTATGTGAATTGAGACTTTTTTTTTTTTTTTTAATACATAACAATTTTTATTTAACTTTTAGCATGAAGACAGAAAAAAGGCAGTATACGTATCTGAACTGAGCCTTTTGAATACAGGTTTACTTCACCCTTAGACCCCTTTCACACTGACGTACCTCTAAAACAGCGCTAACACGTTTTTTCAGTGCTTCAGCGGCGTTTTAGTGGCACTTTTTGGGGCTTTTTTTTAAGGTCACACGACCTTAACCAGTTGCCGTCATCCTGCGGATTGACGGCGACAACTTGGCTCGATATCGCAGATCTCCGTCACCTGACGGTGGCTGCGAGATCGCAGATCGTGGGCGTGCGCACGCCGCCGGAGGCGCACGCTCACACTCACCTTGTAGAGGGGGGAGCCAGGAAGTGGGTAGGGCAGACTCGATGTCTGCCAGCTACCCGCGATTGTAAACACACGGATCTCCGTTCTGACAGGGGAGAAGGAGTGTGATCACATGCTCCCTGTGTATTGGAGCCGCGATCACTCTCCTCCCCCAGTCACCTCAGCCCCCATACAGTTAGTAACACATCCCAGGGAACACAGTTAACCCTTTGATCGCCCTCTGTTAACCCCTTCCCTGCCAGTGACATTTATACAGTAATCAGTGCATTTTCATAGCACTGATCGCTGTGTCAAAAGTCCGATATGTCAGCCACAATGTTGCAGTCCCGCTAAAAATCGCAGATCGCCGCCATTACTAGTAAAAAAAAAATAAAAATAATAAAAACCCCATAAATTAATTCTCAACGTTTGTAAACGCGGCAACTTTTGCGCAAACCAATCAATATACACCAATTGCAATTTTTTTTTACCACAAAATAGGAAGAATACATATCGGCCAAATCTGATGAATACATTTGTTGTTGTTTTTTTTTGGATTTGTATTTTAGCAAAAAGTAAGAAATATTGTTTTTTTTTCAAAATTGTCGCTGTTTTTTTGTTTATAGCGGTGATCAGAAATGACGCAGAGGTGATCAAATACCACCAAAAAAAAGCTCTATTTGTGGGAAAAAAAGGACGCAAATTTTGTTTGGGTACAACGTCGCACGACCGCGCAATTGTCAGTTAAAGTGACGCAGTGCCGAATTGCAAAAAGTCCTCTGGTCCTGAAGTGGGAAATCCTTCCGGGGCTGAAGTGGTTAATAAATAACAATTTTTATTGAACTTTTAGCATGAAGACAGAAAAAAGACAGTATATGTAGCTGAACTGAGCCTTTTGTATACAGGTTTACTTCACCCTTAGACCCCTTTCACACTGAAACAAACTAAAACAGTGCTAAAGCGCCGTTCGTTTTGCAGTGTGTTTTAGTGGCGCTTTTTGGGTGCTAGCGATGCGGTTTTTTTAAGGTCACGTGAGAACGTGACCTTAAAAAAATGTAAAAAAGACCCGTTTTGTGGCGCTTTCAAAACGCTTTTAAGGCGCTTTGGAAGCGCTGCCCATTCATTTCAATGGGCAGGGGCGTTTTGGGGGTGCTACTTACAGTGCTTACCCAAAGATGCTGCTTGCAGGACTTTTCCTAATGCCCCACAAACGGCAGTTTTCAGGTGCTTGTCAGAGGCTATTTCTAGCGCTAAAATGCCTGAAAACCGCCTCGGTGTGAAAGGGGTCTTAAAGTGGTTGTAAAGTTTGCCAACCTCCCCACCTCAAAAAAAAAAACCTGCAAAGCAAAGGCATAATGAGCTAGTATGCAGCACATACTAGCTCATTATGAAACCTTTTAACGAAGCTGTTGCAGCGGTCTCGGCACACCGGCGACATGCTTCTTCTGGGTCGCCGGCTCCGTCCAATCACAGTGCAGGCTCCAGCGCTGTGATTGGCGGAGCCGCGCTGACATCACTCCCGCGCATGCGCACGGGAGCTGTCATTTACGGCACGTCAACAGAAGAAATGGCACCTTGGGCTCCCCCGGGTGCCGATTCTTCAGTGCGCATGTGACGATGTAGGCTTACCTGTAGTTTAACCGCTTGCCGACCGCTGGTCGGCAATTGACGGCGACAGAGTGGCTCTGTAACGCAAATCGCCGTCATACGACGGCGGGTGCGATACAGAGCCACTGTGAGCGCGCGCGTGCCGCCGGAGGCGCGCGCGCTCACTGTGTCCGGGGGGGTCCAGGGAGCGGGTGCGGCGGCTTCGATTGCCGTCGGCCACCTGCGATGCCCCCCCCGGAGTGAATGAGCGGAGGTCCGTGTATGTAAACATGGACCTCCGTTCTGTGTGAGGGGGAAGGGCTGTGATCACAGCCTTCCTGTAAGTGAAGGCTGTGACCACTTCCTTTCCCCAGCTAGGCAAGTCCCCCCACAGTTAGAACACGCCCAGGGAACATAGTTAACCCTTAGCGCGCCCCATGCAGGTTAACCCCTTCACTGCCAATGGCATTTACACAGTAATCAGTGCATTTTTATAGCACTGATCGCTGTATAAATGCCAATGGTCCCAAAAAAGTGTCAAAATGTTCCGACATTTCCGCTGAAATATCGCAGTACCGCTAAAAATCGCAGATCGCCGCCATTACCAGTAAAAAATAAAAAAAAATGAAAAACCCCAAAAATTAATTCTCATCATCCGTAAACGCGGCCACTTTTGCGCAAACCAATCAATAAACGCCGATTGCGATTTTTTTTATCGCAAATATGAGGAAGAATATAAATCGGCCAAAAACGGTGAAAAAAAATGTTTTTTTATATTTTTTTTTTTGCATTTGCATTTTAGCAAAAAGTAAGAAATTTGGTTTTTTTTGCAAAATTGTTGCTCTTCTTTTGTTTATAGCGGCGATCAGAAATGACGCAGAGGGGATCAAATACCACCAAAAGAAAGCTCTATTTGTGGGAAAAAAAGGACGCAAATTTCGTTTGGGTACAACGTCGCACGACCGCGCAATTGTCAGTTAAAGCGACGCAGTGCCAAATCGCAAAAAGGGCTCCGGTCCTAAAGCTGGAAATCCTTCCGGGGCTGAAGTGGTTAAAGTGCTTGTCATGAGTTGACAACCACTTTAACATCTCACCAGAAATATAGGAAAAACAGGGTTATTGCATTAGTCAGGACGATGCTGAAAAGTGACATAGGGAAGAAATGTCATTAAGATACCGCTAATACAAAGTGATGGCTGCAATCGCTTTTACCCATAACAAAGATGGCCGCTAAGGAGTTGGTGACACAGCTCACACTCCAATGACCCGCCCTAAGGAGCTGGTGTGATAACGTCAGCGCACTTCCGTTCCGTCCTTTCCTCTTTTACTCCGGCTGCCGTGCGGGTAGGTGTGAGGAGAGCGGGGTTGGCGGAGCGGGGATCCCGGGCTGTGTGCTCCCTGTGCTGAGCGGCCTGATTGCCTGAGCCGTCTAGTAGTGACCGGGGGAGATGAGAGCTCCGGAGGAGGCCGGGCTGCTCCCAGCACTGGTGGAACACAGGGCCTCGTCCCCGCACATGGCGCCGGCCTGCTTCATAGTGCTTCCACTCATTGCTGGATACGGGGAGCCCTCACCTGTAAGGCCTTTCCAGTCACTGTGCCTGTCACCATTCCAACTTTACTTAGTAGTTCTTGTATGTTATGGGAAGGAAGCAGTAACTCTGAGGTGACAGCAGGGCCTTCCCGTTACCGAAGGCAATGGGACCATGCTACAACCTCCAGCTGAAAGCCCGGCTTATGGCTGCAGTGTGTTCTGTTCACAATTGTGTGGGGGAATAAAGGCATCCTTATCATTGTGGGGCTCTTTTCAAAGTTTGCCCATGTCAACCTAGCTGTAATCTATGTATCATGGCATGCAGCTGGAAGAATGCTCAAATGGATGTCAAGATATAAATAATTTTACAGCAGTTGCTAAAAAATGAATAAGGTGCAGACAGATAGATATACATACCAGGTATTGAGTAGATCCCCTCTTGCACCTGAAACAGCCCTGACTCAGCGAGCCATTAACACCCCTTGACCTCTGGAGGTATGTTGTAGTATCTGGCCAACCAAGCCTTTAGTAGCAGATCCTTTGAAGAATAAGTTCATCTTTTTAAAGTAAAAAAAAAAAAAAAAAGTTTTTCATTTTTATTCCTAGGAGCCTGCAAAGCATTACACCCGTGATCAGTCGATGCAGGACTCCTGAAGATTGCGGGTGTATCTGTCTGCTCCTACCTCGTACAGGCGGTCAGTTAAGCTCCGTACACACGATCAGAAAATCGTACGGAAAATCCTGCTTTCGAAGCGATCGTACGATACTCAGATCGTAAGTACAGAGCTTTCAAGAGCCGATCATAACCATTCATCTGATATCTTCTGTCCGGGCACAATCGGACATGTAGGAGAAATTTTCTCACATGATGCCCGATCGTATGATTTTCGTTTAACCAGTACATCTGTCACTTGAAAATGCAATACAAATACACAACATCACATCAGATTCCGATTATTTTTTTTTTTAATCCTGTCATGCAAGAATTTTCGTGACTGCTGATTCGATCTGATATTGGCATGCAAAAAAAAAAAAAAAAACTAACGATCATTCGCCCGATAATCTCATCGTGTGTACCGGGCATTACACTGACGGAAAGAGACAATGCACTACCTAGAGTGACCAACTGCGCCCTAACAATTCACTGAGAAATACAATCTGACAGTCACAAAAGCTTGTAATTTCCCATTCACAGAGCATTGAGAATGAGTGATGCAGCTGGGGGAAGCTCCACACAGTGGCGGTGGTGGTTTTTTTTTTTTTTTTGTGGCTGTTGGATCATGGAGAAGATCCCTGACTGGCACTGCTGGGAGGTATACTGACAGCATTTGTGTGCATATGTGCTTCCGGTCACTGCCAGGCCCTAGATACCAGTGGTGCATATGTGCATGCGCTGAAGTTTTGAATATGGCAGCACAGAAAAGGGGTAGGGAGAAGTAGTTTATTTCCACATTAAGATCATGCCTGAAGTTCAGCTTTAATATTAAGGAAACCACTTGTGCAGTTGTTATAGCTGAAAATTAGGATGCAGTTCAAGTGATATTATTAATACATAAGTCTTTAATGTGCCTTATTTTATTTATATTTTTTGTTAATCTAGGAAAGCAAGAAGGCGCCAACATGCAGATCTTCGTAAAAACCCTTACTGGGAAAACAATCACACTAGAGGTTGAACCCAGTGACACTATTGAAAATGTTAAGGCTAAAATCCAGGACAAGGAAGGTAAGAAGTGTGACTGAAAATATTAACTTATGCAATGTTCATAGTTGTAGCTTTAGTCTTTAATATTCATTAACAGTACATTGAACTGCTCAGTGGAATGAGAACACTTGTTCTTGGCTCACTTACGCTTGCATTAGTGGATTGCTTTTCAGGAAGCTGTTTTATCCACTTCAGCCCTGAAAGGATTTGCACCCTTCCTGATCTGAACACGTTTTGCGATTCGGCACTGCGTCGCTTTAACAATTGTGCGGTGGTGCGACGTTGTACCCAAACAAAATTTACGTTCC
>BLSH010378393.1:443826-458203 GCA_018402905.1 Glandirana rugosa | reverse complement strand
GATTAAGTGAGAGACCAATAGAGAGCGGAGCTGATGACGTTGAGAGAGGAGTAACCTAATGGAAACGTATGAAATAGGGGGGAAGTCAGGTATTACTCACGACGACATTCTGAATAGATGGAACGGTTGGCGAGTCACAGGAGGCGGGGAGAGACGGTTAGAGAGGTGACCGATGGTGAGTGGGTTGCATATTTTAAGTTTCATGATTGTTATTAAATGTTTCGGTAGGTGTTGAGACGGGGGTCGATGTAGAGATTGGACCAGAGTTTTATGGTTGGTTCGGCGGGAGAAGCCAGGAGGGTTCTGGAGGACGAGAGATCGAGGGAACAGTGAATGAGGGTACGAACGGAGGTCCTAAATTATTGTTAGTACTTTGAATTTTATACGTTGGGTGAGTGGTAGCCAGTGGAGAGATTGGCAGAGAGGGGCGGAGGACACTGAGCGGTTGGCAAGGTAGATAAGTCTTACAGCAGCACTCATTATGGACTGAAGGGGGGATAAAGTATGCAAAGGTAATCCAATGAGGAGAGAGTTGCAGTAGTCGAGGCGAGAGATAACCAGAGAGTGAATTAGAAGCTTGGTGGTGTCATTGGTTAAAAAGGGGCGTATTCTATCGATGTTGCGTAGGCTGAGGTGGCATGATTTGGACAGGGATTGGATGTGGTCTTGAAAGGACAGTTCAGAGTCTAGGGTTACCCCTAGCACCCTGGCATGTGGGGACGCACTAATAGTTGTGCCATTGATCTTAACAGAGAAGTCAGGGGAAGGGACACGTGGGGGAGGAAATATCATGAGCTCAGTTTTAGATAGATTCAGTTTGAGGAAGTGCTGTGACATCCAGGCTGATATGTCCGTTAGTAAAGCAGTGATCTGTGAGGAGACTGATGGGGTGAGTTGAGGGGTAGAGAGATAGATTTGGGTGTCATCGGCATATAAATGATAGCGGAAGCCATGGGAGGTGATCAGCTGACCCAGGGAGGACGTGTAGATCGAGAATAGTAGGGGTCCAAGGACAGAACCTTGGGGGACCCCAACGGTGAGAGGAGTTGGAGAGGAAGAAGTGGAGTTGTAAGTGACACTGAAGGTGCGGTGAGATAGGTAAGATTCAAACCAACGGAGAGCACAGCCATGGAGACCAAGCAAATATGAAAATGGTCGTATGACTGCTTGTTGTACGATCATCTGACCATTAGTACGCGCTATTAGAACAGCCGACGCGCGACGGTCGTACAACAGGAGTTGAATGAGCAAACTAGAAAACTTTGGTTGTACCAAAGAGCGGTCGTATGACCGTTGTACCGTGTGTACAGAGAAGTTGGTCCAACAAGTTGTACTGTGCAAAACACGCATGCTCAGAAGTCAGGAACGCCCGGAAGTGTCCGTTCGTGTAAACCTATGTTCCTAATTCACAAATCACATTCACCTGAACTTCCTCTTTATACGCTTGTAACACGTCACTATGTTCGGCTTGGTTGTACGATCGCTTAGTGCATGTCAGTACATGAGATACATCAGCCAACATACGATTTGGGCCGTTCGGTCGTACAACCATCACACCATGTGTATGAGGCTTTAGGCTTCTTTCACACCATGGTGCTCTGTTTTGCGGGTGGAATCAGCATGATTTGGAGACGCTGCAAAGCACGGGACACCCTTGTGATCCCTGTTACTTTAAATGGCACCTGAATCGCGATGCGTTTTTGCCGCAATTGTCGCTGGACAAATCGTGGTGAAATCACGCAAACAGAAGTGCTTCTTTCTGGTTGCGCGATTTTACCGCAATTAATCGGTTGACAAATGTTGCAAAATCTTGCTGCGATATAGGTGCCTTTCAAAGTAATGGGGGTGGCAAGGGCGTCCCGCGATTTTCAGCGTTTCCGAATCACAGCCAGAATTGTGGCTATTCCGCCTGCTAAAAGGAATGCCATGGTGTGAATGGAGCCTTAGGCCTGGTTCACAATTTGCATTTTGAGTGCGTTTTCAGTTTTGCAGAAACACACTACTGTCCATTTATCATGGTTTCCTATGGGTCACATTCACATCTGTGCATTTTATGGAAAGGGCCAGGGATTTTTTTCTGGTTTTTGGTTCCATAGACTTCAATGGATCAAAAATGTGTATTGAAAAACACAAAATGCACCTGCAATATTGAAACTGCATCCTGCATATGTTTTTTTTTTTGCAAAATTGTTGCTCTTCTTTTGTTTATAGCGGCGATCAGAAATAACGCAGAGGGGATCAAATACCACCAAAAGAAAGCTCTATTTGTGGGAAAAAAAGGACGTAAATTTAGTTTGGGTACAACGTCGCACGACCGCGCAATTGTCAGTTAAATCGATGCAGTGCTGAATCGCAAAAAGTGCTCTGGT
Organism: Glandirana rugosa; assembly: GCA_018402905.1. Lineage (NCBI taxonomy): Eukaryota > Metazoa > Chordata > Amphibia > Anura > Ranidae > Glandirana > Glandirana rugosa. Next base: position 455,834 of record BLSH010378393.1, on the reverse strand, counting down.
CCTAAAGTGGGAAATCCTTCTGGGGCTGAAGTGGTTAAACATTATTTTGATATTAATAGAAATATTTAAATGTGATCAGTTGATTGTGTTTAATTTAGGTATGAGACCCTAGTCACACTGCGCGTATTTTCATGCGTTTCTGCATGCCATACACAGGGCAGCCCCTTCACTTCTATGCATGTTTGTCCCCAAAAAGAAGCTCCTGCTCTTTTTTTTTGGGCGACAAGATTTTAATAGGAGCATTTTGCAGTGATTGTAGAGCGTTTCTGTCGAGTAACAATTGTGACAAAATTAATCAATGGCACCCAAACATGAGCTGCGTGTTTTGCAGCGTTTGCAATGCAATTTGGAATCGTGGCGATTTCACACCGCCAAGTGTGAATATGGTGCCTGAAGTATTTTCAATATGAATCATGGTTTGAGTGACCAGGGGAAGGTTTTGTAGATAAAATCATTAGAGAGGTTTATTTCATGTGAAATGTTTAATTGCTACAAGACCTCCGAGACACTAGGAGGAGCTGGTGAGCCACAGCAGAGTATGGGAAGTGTTTCCTTCTCATGGTCCGTTGTGTAGTGAGAGCGGACGCAGCGCCGACTGCAGAAGTATAGCTTAGAATGGTGAGTACTGTGCGCGGTGTGCGCTGTGTTGTACAACCTACCTTGCTACTGACATGCACTTTGTGTGCATGAAGCTGTCCCCTGTATAGTATGGAGCTGGGGCTCGTGTAATGGCACTGAGTTACAGCTAACTAAAGAATTACATGGGGGTGTATGTGAGAAAGTGCTGATTTCTAGAACAGTGGGCAGTTTTCCTACACTATGGGGGAGATTTACTAAAATTTGTGCACTCAGTATCTGGTGCATGGTAGCCAATCAGCTTCTAACCTCAGCTTGTTTAAAGCGGTTGTCTACTCAAATTTTTTTTTAAAAAAAAATAAAAACCTGCAAGATAATAGCATAACGAGCTAGTATGCACCGCATACTAGCTCATTATGAAATACTCACCTTGAACGAAGATCCGACCGAGCCGCTTGGTCCCCTCCGTGGAAGCGGACATCTTCACCCGGATCTTGCTTCCGGGTACGCGGCTCCGGCGCTGTGACTGGCCGGAGCCGCGAGACGTCACTCCCGCGCGTGTGCGCGGGGCTCGTTTTCCCCGGCAGGGTCCGGAACTAATGCCGGCTTTTGCCGAGACCTATACGGCGCATGTGCCGGAACATACACGGCGCATGCGCCGTAACGATTTATTACATTGGAAAGGGAATATCTTCTAAACCATACAGATTTAGAAGATATTCATTTTACCTACAGGTAAGCCTTATTCTAGGCTTACCTGTAGGTAAAAGTAAACAAAAAGGGTAGACAACCGCTTTAACCACCTCCATACTGGGCACTTTCACCCCCTTCTTGCCCAGGTCATTTTTCAGCGCTGTCACACTTTGACAATTGCGTGGTCATGCTACACTGTACCATATGAAATTTTTATCAATTTGTTTTCACACAAATAGAGCTTTTTACTTTTGCTGGTATTTAATCACTGCTGTTTTTTTTTATCTTTTACTAAAAAAAAAAAAAAAAAAAAAAAAAAATGAAAAGTTTGAAAAAAAAAAGTTTTTTTTGCTAATAAGTAATTGTTCTCCTTCACTGATGTGCACTGATGAGGAGGCACTGATGGGTGGCACTTATGGGCACTGATAGGTGGCACTAATGGGTGACATTGGTGGGCACTGATGGGTGGCAGTGATGGGCACTGATAGGCAGCACAGATAGGTGGTACTGATGGGCATTAATGGGTGGCATTAATGGGCAGCACTGATAGACGGCACTAATAGCCAGCACTGACTGGTATCACTAATGGGCACTGATTGGTGCCACTGGCAGGCACTTGTGGGCACTGACTGCTGGCACTGGTGGCCACTTAGTGCTGGCACTGTTTGCGGGCACTGGTGGTCAATTGTATTCATGGCACTGATGATTAGTACCCTGATTACATCTCTATATGTTCACTGTGTAAAGAGATGCCGCTGATCGCCTCTCCTCACCACACACTCTGTTTACATGTGACGGTGGTCACAGCCGATCACATGGTTAAAGAGCCACAGCTCTTTACACAGATCAGGTTCACGCTGTGTCCTGGCAACACTGCGCACCTTCTGGGCGATGTCATATGATGTCGTCCCAGAATGAGAGCCGCCCCGCCGTCTTTTGATGGTGGCCGGGCGGTAAGTGGTTAATTAAGCTTTGAGAGTAAAACCTGGAAGCTGATTGGTTTCTATGCAGAGCTCTACCTGATTCTGTGCGTACCAGTTTTAGTAAATCTGCCCCTAAGACCCCTTACACACAGCAGCACCGGTAAAACAGTGCTAAAGCGCTGGTCATTTTGACCATCCTTTAGAGCCCTTTCACACCGGGCCACCTGTTATAGCGGCGCTTTGAACCCCCCAGAAGGGATTAAAAAGGGGTTAAATGCGCCTGTTTAGCGCTGCTTTCAAAGTGTTTTTTCGGCACTTTGAAAACAGTGGTTATTAATTTCAATGGCAGGGGCGGTGCGGGAGCGGTGTGCACCACCCAAAGATGCTGCTTGCAGGAGTTTTGTTCCTGTCATGCAAGCGCACCGCCCCAGTGTGAATGGACACACTGACTTTAATGGAGAGGCTATTTCCAGTGCTAAAGCACCTGAAAACCGCCCCAGTGTGAAATGGCTCTTAGCACAGCTGTTGCCCTGAAACAGTAGCACATAAAGTAGAATTAAAGGAAAAACTTTTTTTAAAAACTTTGGTTAGAGTAAGAGCCGGTTCACACTGGAGCGGCACGACTTGCAGGGCAAAGCAAGTCGCCCCGCTCTAGGGGACCTCAGCGCGGCTTGCAAGGAGACTTCTTTACATGGGAGTCAGTGCAAGTCGCGCTGAGGTCACCCCAAAAATAGTGCAGGAACCTTTTTCTAAGTCGGAGCGGCCTGAGTCGCTCCTATTAGAACGGTTAGATTGCACTGCATGGGGACGACTTGTCAGGCGACTTGAGTCGCCTGACAAGTCGCCTCAGTGTGAACCGGCTCTAAAGCCTCATACACGTGGGTGCAGCGGTTATACAGCCAAACGGCTGTTATGTCTTGCGTACTGACGTAACCAAGCCTAAAGTAGTGACATGTTACGAGTGTATAAAGAGGAAGTTCAGGTGAATGTGAATTAGGAATGTAGGCTTCCCAGAACAAACACTTCTGGGCGTCCCTGACTTCTGAGCATGTGTGTTTTGCACATACAGCTTTGTTAGACCAACTTCTCTGTACACACAATACAACAGTCGTACAACCAAAGTTTTCTAGTCTGCTCATTCAACTTCTGTTGTACGACGGCTGTTGTAATCGAACATATTAACAGTCGGATGATCGTAAAACAAGCTGGTTGTACGACCGTTGTTGTACAACCGTTGTACCGTGTGTACGGGCCTTAAGGCTCCATGCACACTGGATGCTCTCTGGGCGTCGGATTATGTGGCAGGAGACGCTGCTTAGAAAACGTGCTTTTAGCAGCGTTTTGTAAGCAGCGTTTATCGGCGTTGGTGTTTTTGAGCTTTTTTTCTTTTTACTTCATTAGCTTCCATTGAAGCTGATGCCGGTAAAGCGGCGTTTATGAGCATTTATCAGCATCCAGCATTTTTTGTGGTCAGAAGAACGACTCCTGAACTCCAATTCAGGACATTCAGATAACAGCCTATAAACGCCACTACTGTTAAACAACAATAAATGTCCATGTGTGCATGGACACATAGGATAACATAAAGGGGCGTTTATGGGCTGTTAAAGTGGTTGTCAAGGGAGGGTAAGTAAGAAAAAAAAAAAAAAACACCTGCAAGACAAAGACATAATGAGCTAGTATGCATTGCATACTAGCTCATTATGAAATACTTACCGTAGAATGACGCTGTTGCAGCGGTCCCCGAGCACCGATATGACGGGCGTCATGTGGATTGTGCCTTCTTCCGGGATCGCGAGCTCTGGCCAATCACAGTGCGGACTCCAGCGCTGTGATTGGCTGGAGCCGCGCTGACGTCACTCCTGCGCATGGGAGCCATCATTTATGGCACACTTCGTGAAGAAACGGCCCAGTCGGGCTGTTTCTTCGCTGCACATGTGCCGATGACGTGGGCACATGCAAATACACTGTATATCTCCTAAACTGTGCAGGTTTAGGAGATATGCAGGGCACCTACAGGTAAGCCTTATTATAGGCTTACCTGTAGGTTAAAGTGGTTGTCAAGAGTTGAAAACCACTTTAAGAAAAAACGCCCAAACGACCATAAACAGTCGTTTATCAGCTTCAGTTTGCATGGAGCCTAAAGCTTAATGTTTAATTTACACTTGCAGTTGGGAGGGTTAAAAAACACGTAGTTGTGTTTTTACCACCTCCACCCCCTTCCCCAAATGCTCCACAGGCAGGTACGTGTACACATGCTGCAGCTACAAAGATTATCTTGGTAGACATTAAAGCTTACCAAATGTGACCCATTCACCTGAATGGGGCTGCTTCACAACCACGATTAATGCACGTGGATGCTGCGTGGTAATGTGGTTTTTCAGGGGTTAAGGGATAAGTTTACTTATCTTTTTTCAGGGAAAAAAATGTGCATTCATTTTTTTTTTCTTAGGACCCTGCGGAGCATTGCACCCGCCATCAGCAGATCATGGATGCAATGTCAGGCTCCTGCAGATTCTGCTGTCTGCTTGTACCTCCTATTCGGGCAGACAGTTACTGGGGAGCAGGAAGAATCAGTGAATTACGGGAGTGCACACCAGCCCCTCACAGTTCATTGAGATTTACAAGCTGTCGGCTCCAGTGGCTGATGGTATTTGTAGTCCAAAACTATGTGAATGAATGACGTAGCCGCGCTGTTTTCAAATTGTGGTGGTCGGTGTGGGGAGAAGAACCCTCACCTGCTGATACAATGAGGGGAGGGGGGATTGGCAGTGTGGGGGAAGGGTTGCTGAACATGTTACACCCTAATTACAGTTGTGACACGTTCAGAAAGGTGAACTTATTGTTATTATAAAACAAAAGGTGGCATAAATCCCTCCTCGCTGCCTGTTAAACGCCCTCTCATGAACAATCCACTTCTGATCACACTTCAAGAGGGCTTATGCTAGTGTAAATAAGTCCTAAGGAAGGGTTATTAAAGTGGTTGCAAACCTTTTACATCCACTTTAACCTACAGGTAAGCCTATAATCAGGCTTACCTGTAGGTTCCGTGAATATCTCCCAAACCTGCGCTGTTTATTAGATATACACTATACTGGCATGTGCAGACGTCACCGGCACATGCGCAGTGAAGAAACTGGCCACCGTGCCATTTCTTTACTGACATTGTGCCGTGATTGGTGCCTCCCGCACGCATGTGACTCCGGGCAATCACACAGCCGGAGTGTGCGGCCCCGGAAGGAAGAGGGGTGAAGATGGACGCGGCCTGGAGTGGGGATATCGCGGGCTTCGAATGCGGGTAAGTGACACATAATAGGCTAGTATGCGGTGCATACTAGCCTATTATGCTTTTACATTGCAGGGTGAATAAGAGGGAGTAAAACCCATTAGGGTTTACTTTCTCTTTAACCACTGTTAGGTTTTAATGCCCTCTGATTTCCCATTGGGTAGATACCACTTCAGTAAGAGGCAATCCTTCCAAAGTCACTAGAACTAGTGTCCTCCTTGGAAGATTTCCCTTCTATTCCTGTTCTGGTGACAACCCAAAGTTATGGATTTTCTTTCACTAAACAGGACAAATCAAGTGAGTCTGCCGAATGGTGACGCAGACAGCAATAAAAACTTGACAGGTGTTCTAACTCCTCTCTAATCTATCCAAACTTTTTTTTAAAAAATTTTGCCTTCAGTTCTACTTGAAGGACTCGTTCATACATTGTGTAGTTACCTGTGTAACCACTAGGACATATGCCCTATTCACGCTGCAAAGCAGCCGGGAAGTGTGGGGAGTTGCAGTAAAAGGCACACATATGTACCATTTTAACAAAGTGCATTGAAGACACTGCATGTCATTGCCGTGCACAGTGGTTTGCAGAGCAAAGACCTGAATAGAGTTTCATTATGGGGGTTTGTACTAAAATTGGAGAGTGCAAAATCTAGTGCAGCTTTGAATAGAAACCATCTAGCTTCCAGGTTTTATTGTCAAACGTTAAAGGAGTTGTAAAGGTTTGTTTTTTTAAAAAATAACAAACATGTCATACTTACCTCCTCGGTGCAGAGGTTTTGCACAGAGTGGCCCCGATCTTCTTCTTCTGGGGTCCCTCAGCGGTGCTCCTGGCTCCTCTTCTCGAGTGCCCCCTTGGAGAAGCACTTTCCGTGGGGGCACTCGTGCGGGCGCGCTCTCGAGTCCTGCTGCTGCGCCCGTTGACACAGACAGCAGGACTCGGCCCCACCCCCGTGTCATTGGATTTGATTGACAGCAGCGGGGGCCAATGGCTCCTGTTGCTATCAATTTATCCAATGAGGACCCGAGCCAGGAACTGCTGGGCTCGTCCCCGCCGCTGGAATGTTCGGGTAAAAGGGGGGCTGCTTGACTACAGAAGGTTTTCCAATCAATATACGCCTATTGCAATTTTTTTTTGTCTTTTTTTACCAAAAATATGTAGAAGAATATATATCGGCCTAAACTGAGGAATACATTTGTTTTTTTTTTATATATTTTTTTTTTTGGATATTTATTATAGCAAAAAGTAAAAAAAAATGTTTTTTTTCAAAATTGTCGCTCTTTGTTTATATTGCAAAAAATAAAAACGGCAGAGGCGATCACATGCCACCAAAAGAAAGCTCTATTTGTGGGGAAAAAAAGACATCAATTTTGTTTGGGTGCAGCGTTGCACGACCGCTCAATTGTCAGTTAAAGCGACGCAGTGCCGCATCGCAAAAAGTGCTCTGGTCAGGAAGGGGGTAAATCCTTCTGGGGCTGAAGTGGTTAATTGAACAAGCTGTAGTTGGAGGCTTGCTGACTACTATGCATAGCTGCACCAGGTTCTGAGTGCACCAGTGTTGGTAAATCTCCCTCTTTGTGACTATTCAAATAAAGTTAAAAAAAAAAAGTAAACTATCTGAAGCATTGCTGTTATGGACTGTTTTCATAACCCCTAATATTGGTGTAAGTGAACGTAATAATAACACCCAGCATCTGCATCTGTGACCTAAATAATAACCCCCAGCATTGTTGTCGGTGGCCACAATAATAACCTCCAACGTTATTATTAGTGACCATAATAATAACTTACGGGATTGGTGTCGGTGACCTCAATAATAACCCCTAGCATTGGTTTCAATGTCCTTCAAAATAACCACTTGCATTGGTACCAGTAGCCTCAATGACAACCCCAAGCATTGATGCCAGTGACCATAATAATAGCCCCCACATTGTTATTCAGTGAAAGTGCTGTTAACACCCCTCCTACGCCCCCTTCCCCCCTGCACTGGTACTCTGTAGTGGTCATCGGCACTCTGAAGATAAGTGCAATTGAACTCCATCAGGGCAGTAACAGTGAAATTTACCTCCCTGCATTGATATTCTGTGCAGTGAAAACAATATCAGTCGATCCCTACTCAAGAAGCATGACGGCTCAAGTCCACTGACCTAGTAAGTGTGTGGAAATAGAGAGGGAGGCGAAGATGAGAAGCACATACAAGCACTGCCTACCCTACTTATCTCAACAGTTGGGATAGATTTTCTGATCTGCTTGATCAGTTGTTCCCTTTGACATTGTCCATCTGATGGACTCACTTAGGGCTGTTTTAACTCATAGGCCCCGGGCCCCAGGTGCATGGGGGCCCATGATAATCTTGCATTAGGCTCTGCCACTATAGGCTGACAGGAGACATGACAGCAGCATCACTCACTACTCCTGTCAGCAGGGAGGCGGAGGAGGAGCAGCACCACCTAATCTTGAAAAGTATGGCCAAGTGGGGAGCTGGGCGGGGGCAGGTCTAGAGGAGCACTCTTTTTTTTAAATCTTTCTTCTCTCTCTCTCTTTTTTCTTTACTTTTAATGCTTTCTGTCTTTCGCCATTTTTCCCTACATAAAGTGCATGACCAGGAGGCCACTTAGTTTTATACTGTCAAGATCACCATTGAGAGCTTTTGGCTTTTTGAACATACCAGGATTTTCTATGTATTTTTTTAGCCAGACCCAACCTTCCTTTCTCTCTCTCTCAAGGGTGCCATAAGTTAAACTTTTACATTTTTTGTTGTTTGATTATTGCCTTACCAACATCTTCTGGTGCATGTCCCAATGTCCTACCCCTTAAACCTACTCCTATTTTCCTCCCCCTCCTCATCTAAACCCGAATTCTCATGTTTGAGTAATAATGCAGGATGATCTCAGTATAGGATTTATATTTAATTACATCCAGCCGTACGCATATATGCGGCCTCTAGGTGAGTGGGCTTTGACGCAGAGTGGATGCACATATGCAGCCTTGTGTAAACAATTTACCGTGCTGAGAGTGCGCTCCCTGCACAGTAAGCTGCAGGTACTGGAAAGCTCCTGATGCATAGTTGCGATCGGGAGCTTTCTGATCACGTGACTGCTGTGTCAGCCAATCACAACGGTCACATGGTTGGAATGCCCGCCTCCCGGCATTTAGAACCTCTTAAAGGGCCGGGAGACCGGCAGGAAGGGCTTAATCAATAATCATTCTATATTGGGTTCCTGGCTACTATTTATTAATGTTACCTCAGCTTTGTGAAACAAACTGGATGCACATATGTCTGCACTGTTATAAATGTCTGTACATTGTTTAAGACTTAATAAAAACGATTGAAACAAAGGAAGTGCTGCCAGGCAGGAGAAGGCAGATTCTATTTTTGTAGTGTTCTAGTACAGCCTCAACAGCTAACTGGCTTTACACACTGAACTGCAGAGCTGGAGCGGGCAGTAAAGGGCAGAGCTGTGCAAAGCTGCTTCCTGCGTTCCGACCATGTAGTACTGTGTACACATGCATCTTACTTGGTGGTGCATTGTGGCAAACACTGGTCAGTCAGTCAGGTACAATAAGCTGTGGTTTTTCAAAAGGCTATGTGAGTGTGTATGTATGTGTGTGAGTTTATGTATAAGTGTGTGTGTGTGCATGCGTATGTATGTATATGTATGCGCATGCATGTGTATATTTATATGCATGTGTATGTATGTATCTTTGTACTTTTAGGCCTTGTTCACATAGGCATACATAACCATACACCTGTGTGTAGGCCATGTTTGCCCGCACCGTCATTAGATGCACAGGTGTTGAGTGCATCCCCTGTGCAGGCAGTCCCATTAATGCCAGTTGTGACACAGCAGTTGCATGGACAGGGCCGCTTCTCACAATCAGACATTCATGTGGATGGGAGTCCCCAAACACAGACAGTGTGGATCTAGGGACCTTTATCCACACGGATGTCAGATTGGGAGCATTGCTTCCTAACTGACATGAATAGGACTGCCTCCAGGAGGATGCACTGAATACCTTTTATTATTATTATAATATAGGATTTATATAGAGCCAACAGTTTGCACAGAGCTTTAGAATGTAAAGGAAGTCAATACACCATCAGTGCAATTCAAAACAGGAGGATTACTGGAGCCCTGCTCCTGCGAGTTTACAATCTAAGAGGGAGGGGCTGGTGAAACAAAAGGTAGGGACTGTGAGGTATGAACTGATTAGGGGATTAGTAAGTTAGTAATGCGAGAGGAGACTGAAGGAGTGAGGTGAGGAGCAGAGAGATAGATTTGTGTGTCATCAGCATAGAGATGATACTGGAAGCCATGGGAGTTTATTAACAGGACCAAGGGAGGAGGTGTAAATGGAGAAGAAAAGGGGTCCAAGGACAGAACCTTGAGGTACCCCTTCAGAAAGAGGAAGTGGAGTGGAGGAAACAGAGTTATAGGTCACACTGAAGGAGTGCTATGACAGGTAGGAGGGGAGCCAGGAGAGAGCAGAGTCTTGAAGGCCAAGAGAGTGGAGTTTTTTGAGGAGGATGGGATGGTCAACAGTATCAAAGGCTGCAGAGAATTTGAGTAGTATGAGTATGGAGTAGTGGCCATTGGTTTTAGCAGTTAGCAGGTCATTATTGAGATTCAGTAAGGCAGCTTCAGTGGAGTGTAGCAAGGGAAAGCCAGACTGTAAGGGGTCAAGAAGGCTGTTGTCAGTGAGGTAGGAGCTAAGACTATTATATACTAAGCGTTCTAAAAGTTTTGATGCAAACGGGAGCAAGGAGATGGGTCTTAAGTTGTTCAGGCTGGTGGGATCCAGTGAGGGCTTTTTAAGTATGGGGGTGATCACGGAATGTTTTAGATTGTAAGCTCCACGAACGGAGCCCTCCCATCCCTTTTGTATTGAAGTGTATTGTAATTCTACTGTCCCCCCTCTACACTGTAAAGCATTGTGCAAACTGTTGGTGCTATATAAATCCTGTATAATAATACCTGTGCATCCTCATGCCCGTGCGGGCAAACATGGCCGTCTCAGGGGTGTACGCTTAAAAAGAGTTGTAAAGGCAGAAGGTTTTTTTTATCCTAATCCATTCTATGCATTTCGATAAAAAAACTTCTGTGTGTAGAAGCCTCCCCAGCCCACCCCCCTAATTTTTTCATTGAGCCCCTTCTCTTTGCAGCGATGTCCACTAGTCTCTTAGCTGTCCCAGACACTTCTCCTGATTGGCTGAGACACAGCAGCAGCACCATTGGCTCCCACAGCTGTCAATTAGAATCAGTCAGCCAATCAGAGGAGAGTGGGGGTAGGGCCGGGTCGGGGCTCCGTGTCTGAATGGATACACGGAGCTCTGACTCTGCTCGGGTGCCCCCATAGATAGCTGCTGGCTGAGGGGGCACTCACCAGAGGGAGATGCCAGGAGAGCAGAAGAGGGACCCGAGAAGAGGAGGATCGGGGCTGCTCTGTGCAAATCCAACTGCACAGAGGAGGTAAGTATAACATGTTTGTTATTTATAAAAAAAAGAAAACAAGCCTTTTCTTTTTTTTTTATATAATAATCTTTATTAAATTTTAAAAAGTTTCATGAGCATACAGAGAGATTAGAGCAGAGCTGCACCGAAGTACAGTCAAAGTTGAGAAAACATGAAAATCAACCATTGTGCATATATAAACATACATTGTAGCAAATAAACACCATGGAAACGTGGTAGAGGCTTGGCGATTGGAACGACCGAGGTTGCACTTGCCCCTCACAGACACCCCAACGGGAACATGCTGTGTCAGGCGGTAGGGGCAGTGCAACCGACGGCTGCGAAAATCGCCTCTATCATTGGGCGTCCCCTGGTACGAAAGCAACAGTAATAGTAAAAGTGGACAAGAAAGCAACAGTGAAAGGGTGGAGGTAAAGTCAGAATGTTCAGTAAGCATATATATTCGATCTATTTGAAAAATTGAACAAACCAGTGCTCTTCATACATGGAAGTCATCAACGTTGCTCCGGAATTAAGTTGACATTCAATATTGGCTGAGATCAGAGTGACAAAGAACACTTGGGTTGGGCAAACCAAAGAGACCACCGCTTCAAGAATTTAGGCATTTGAAGGTGAGCTCTGGCATACATAAGTTCCATCTCACCTTGATTATTGATGGCTGAGATGATTTCCGGGAGAGATGGAAGGACAGATGACTTCCAGTTTTTGGCTAGAAGTGATCTAGTAGCAAAAAGAGTATGAGACAGAACAGTTTGTGTCAGTGCCGGCCAGGAGTCAATATCTAGGCCAAGCAGTAGCATTTGAGGAGAAAGCGAGACTGGGGTGAGTAGTACAGAAGTTAGAAGCTTCGAAATAGTATTCCAAAGAGGTTTCAACTTGGGGCAAGACCACCAGATGTGAAAGGCCAATGCACGTTGGTTGCATAACCTCCAACACATGTCAGGTGTCGATGGGTAGATCCTGTTCAGTTTTTGTGGCGTGAGGTACCAGTCATGAAATATTTTTTGGGTCCCTTCCCAGTGGGTACAACAGCGAGAGAGGCGAGAGGGCAATCTCAAGGC
>BLSH010378393.1:425075-439004 GCA_018402905.1 Glandirana rugosa | reverse complement strand
AAATCGTCATGTTGTGTTCTTCTATGGTGTGTTCCCGGCACAGGTTCTATACGGGTTTTTCTTTAGAGCATAATATCTATTATGTGCGTCGTATAGACTTAAGAAGGTTCTTAGATGGTACGTTTTGTGAGTCCAGTGAGGACCCTGTCGGAGAAGGTAGGAAAGGTGTGTTAATAGACTCCGGGCGGTATGAGACCTGTTGAGTAACCTTCATTACCTGCTGAGTTTATTACCGAGGTGGATAGACGTCAGGGGTGGATGGCTATCTCCCTTCTCTCGGCGGGTCAGAGGTCGAGGCAGAGGTAGATTTTGAGGCGACTGGGGACTGCAGATAGGTGGAGCCATTATTTGAGTCGTCCATTACTTCCAATGAGTTGTCCAGAGTATGGCGGGCCTCAGATAATTGTGTGGAAAGGATGGAAGAGGCTGTCCCAGGAGTGACCTGAGTGTTTTGCATGGTAGATTCTTGGAAGAATTCAGATATGCTGCGTGTATTATCTATAATACGAGATTTCTTTTTGGGCATATCTTGGACACGGCCCTTGTGTGGTATCTTCTTGTGTTGTACTGCTAAAAAAAACAAAAAAACAAAAAAAAAAACAAAAAAAACCAGGAGGGTCTTAGGGAGGAGGTATAGTTGCACACGGATCAAGAGATGTTCTCCGCAGCAGCACAATCAAGGGCGGATGCCGATAGGTCATCAAGGATCCCAATGAGAAGAGATTTGTGTTGTCCGCTCTGGTATGTAAGGGCCGTTACTGAATTAATTTGGGGTTGAGAAAAAGATGCGGCTCGTTGCACAGCAGGAGGTGCAAGATAGGCACCTTCCTATCCAGCAAACAGCCTTTGGTCAGGCTATGAGACGGTAATCTGTCCCACACAATTGGGGGCCCCAATGTCACCCGCTCCACGGTTGATCCCCGTTTCCAGAGGGGTCTAGGGACAGGGTAGATCAGATGTTGTATCTCAGGATAGTAACTATTAATTAGGCTCTCATGAGTCCCTAGCTAGGCCGCAAGTCGAATGGGCCGCAATACAACTGATTCCCAATACAGTCAGTTTAATACTCCCGGGAGGGCAGTATAGAGATTGCCGGAGCATACCTGGCTGTCAGTGTCTCTAGTTAAGGTTTTGTATGTAGCCCTGTCCGTGTCACCAATATCACTTTTGGCCTCAAGATGGCCACCGTTCCAGCTCTGTTGCGGCCGCGGGTGTGTTTTAGAACTGACCCCCGTTCACCGCTACCCTTATTGATCGGTCACCGGGTAATCAGGAGGAGGCTGGAGTCGCAGGGATGAGCTGTGGTCCCAATGCACGCAGGATGAGATCCTCTGCGTTATCCTCGGCTATGTCACCAGGTGGCGGCCGATGGAGCCGTGAGAGCCGCTCGTGATGCAGTGGGGACCGGGAGCCAGATACAGTCAGGCCCGGCGAAGCTAAGAACACGAGGGTCAAGGAGTCCGGGGAGAGCGTGCTAAAACTCCAGCTGCGTTGGGGTGGGGGCTGAGTGCCTTATCGGGAGACGGCTCTCCCTCCAGGGTGTCTTCTGTCACCGATCCGGTCCCGCTGCTTCAGTGTTCTCGGTCAGGTCCTTACCCTCCTCACACAGATCTGTGAGTGCCGCCAGTGGACTGCGTCTGGACGGGTATGCAGGGGTGAGCTAAGCATCGGTCCAGGTCGGCTGTGTCTCTTCGGCCGGGCCCTAAGATGGCGGCTGACAGTGGTGTGAGGGAGCCGCTGCAGCCCGGGTCACACTCCCGCCGGACTTCCGACCAAAGCTGGACCTGTTCAATCCGAGAGTGCGGGGGCCAGAGAGTCTGGGACAGTTGATGTAATGTCCCGCTGATCCCGAGTCAGGGAGGACGGATGCTGTTAACCCGGCGGAGATCCGGTATTCCCTCAGGGACGTCGCTATCTTTGCAGATCCTGTCTTTAGGTTCAGCTGCCTGGCAGATTCCCAATATGCCCAGTCAGTGGATAAAGATCTAAGAGCCCCCCTGAGAGAGAGATAAGGGGGGATTCGTTGTTATATCAGTTGCTAGAGTTGCCAGATGTCCCAGGCTGAGTGGAGCTATGAGATCAGGCAGCCATCATAGTCCGCAGCCAGCCACGCCCCCCCTCGTTGCCCATTTTTAATCGAAAACGAGCCTTTTCAATCACTTTAAGTATGCCTTTGGGAAGAAGGCCTACCAGTAACGTACAGACATACATAAATACAGGCTGCTGACAGGCTGGGGGAAGCATTTATGATGGGGGCACTTTTGCACAGGGAGGGGGATAGTGTAAAAAAGGAGTGGGAGCAGTGTGTACAGGGGAAAATAAGGTCAGTGTATAAAGGGGGGCAGTGTGTACAGAGGGCAGGATGGTGTCTATAGGGGTTGAATTTAAAGTGATACTAAAGTCTACAAACAGTATAAACAAACATGTTATACTTAACTGCTCTGTGCAGTTGCTTGGTTTTGCACAGAGCAAAGAGATGATGTACCAGCTAAAGGGACCAGGGGTGCCACATCCCTCAACGTAAACCAAAGAGAATGCCCTCACTAAGTGGGATTATTTAGGCACAAATAAAGGAAAACCATATTTTTAAAAAATTATAAGTTTTTAATATACAAAAAGGCATAAAATCACATTGATAATAACAAGCGGATAGACAGAGATGACATCAAAAAGATACCATACACCCTTAGCACCTAATGCATTTCGGATATTTTCCTTCTTCAGAGGTGCTTTATTGGTGTTAGCTCTGTCAAAGGTAAATAGTACTCAGTATATTTGATTCAGTATAGGACAGGTAGTATAGGTTTTCCATATGGTGCTTAATGAAGATGAGTTTTATACTCTATTAGATAATATAGGTACCAATATCTCCCTTATATTTTTTTCTCAGCAGCATCTCCTACATGAGAGGTTTTGTCCCCCATTGTCTGAGATCTATTCTGTTCCTTCACGTCCATCCTTGGGGTGGTACCACGGACCCTTTCTCAGGGCTGGAGCAAGGATTTTTGACACCCTAGGCGAAACCTAATTTTGCCGCTCCCCCCCTTGGCTCCACCCCTGACTCCACCACCTTCTCCCTGCCCAGCCTGATCACCGCCAATGAATTGCAGCCTGATCAGCGCCAATCAAATGCAGCCTCACCAGCGCCCATCAAATACAGCTTAACCAGCGCCAATCAATACAGCCTCACCCGTGCCCATCATATACAGCTTCATCAGTGCCAATCAATACAGCTTCACCTGTGCCCATCAAATACAGCTTCACCTGTGCCCATCAAATACAGCTTCACCTGTGCCCTTCAAATACAGCCTCACAGGGGGTGGGGGCAGAGGGGGGGTATTTGGCAGATCAGTCACTATTTCTATATACATTTGCAAATGGCATGTGATAATACAATCTCATTATCTCAGTCAGACAGTGTCAGTTTTTACATGAATCAATGCAGAGCAGCCAGTGACAGATCAACAGTGGCCAGGCGCCCTTAGGCGGCAGTGCGCCCTAGGCGGCCGCCTACTCCGCTTAGTGGTAGAGCCGGCCCTGCCCTTTCTGTATAAACGTTGCCACTGTTTGTTGCAGACAGCCAGAGCCATTACATTTGCACAGTCCAGTGCTAACACCCATCTTCCTAGGGTTTTCTTTGGAGATTTAACCTTATATGGATAAGTACTGAGTTTCTGCCTGGCATAATAGTGCTTTTCCTCTTTCCCAGTAGGGAGAGGTAAGTCAGCGAGTGTTATCTATATACACCTTCCTGCACTAATGCGTTGCATTGTATTTGATTGTCATGATTTATATCTTTTCAGACTCTTTACCTTTGACAGAGCTAACACCAATAAAGCACCTCTGAAGAAGGAAAATATCCGAAATGCATTAGGTGCTAAGGGTGTATGGTATCTTTTTGATGTCATCTCGCTCTATCCGCTTGTTTTTATCAATGTGATTTTATGACTTTTTGTACAATAAAAACTTGTAATTTTTTATCAGTATTGTTTTCCTTCACCCTATAAATCCCACTTAGTGAGGGCGTTCTCTTTGGTTTTGCACAGAGTAGCCCAGATCCTCCTCTTCTCGGGCCCCTCTTCAGTGCTCCTGGCCCCTCCCTCCTGTTGAGTGCCCCCACAGCAAACAGCTTGCTATGGGGCAACCAAGCCGAGCTGCAGCTTCCTGTGTCCATTCAGATACAGAGCTTTGGCCCGTCCCCGCCCCATCTCTCTCCTCGTTGGCTCACTGACCTTGACAGCAGCGGGAGCCAATGGTGCTTCACTGCTGTCTCAGCCAATGAGGAGGGAGAGTTCCAGACAGCTGAGTCTCTCTTGCAAAATCGCTAGATTTAGATGGGGCTCAGGAAAGTATTAGGGTGGCTGCTGCACACAGAAGGGGTTTTTATCTTAATGCATAAAATGCATTAAGATAAAAAAAAACACATTCTGCCTTTACAATCACTTTAATTTGGGATAATTCCCTGGTTATATTTTTGTCATTTCCAATCAGACTAAAAATCCACAACTAATATTTAGCATAACTTAGCCACACCCACCTTTTGCTGCGGTGCATTATATGCAAATCACCATCTCCCTCGTATGGGCCCCAGTGCATTACTTTGTCCCAGGGGCCCATGATTTTATTAAGATGGCCCTGGACTCACAGGGCATGTGTTTACGAGCAACTTTAGCTTACTAGCCAGCTCATCCTGAAGATTAAAGTGTACCATAGCATATGGCTAGTCTGTCATTTCATTTCCTGCTAGTCTCATATGTTAACACTGAACTTCTGAGTGACTGAACCTAGACTGAGATGATGGTATCAACTTATTGCAGGCCAGAGGAAGCAGGGAGTCAATCAGTTTCAAACAAATTTACACTTATGCATCATTTTGGTGCCATAGATGTTGACCCAGGATAATGTCTGATGTAAAATATCCATATCGGGACTTTTTATTTAAAGGGTAACTCCACATTTGTGGGAAAAGAATAGCAAATGATAAAAAAAATATATAGCATATACAATTGAGACACAATCATATTGTATTTGAAAGTTATTAAACATTACTTTTCCTTTTCAATCTTCAGCACTGGAATTTTATGTAAAATGCAATATGGCAACCTGGAGGCATTCTGTGCACAGATGGTGTACAGAACGTCCCCAGAAATGTCATTGTTTTTGTGATTGGCTTACTGATTTTCCTAGAAGTCTGCACTAAGATACAAGTGAGATTTTGGGCATCCCCTGCAACAAAAATGTCGTCATGTCTAAAGGAATGCAGAACCGCCAATTTCCTCTTTAGAACCCTGCGTGCGCAGCAGCTGATTGATAATCTTAAAGTCCACTTTGCACATGGACACAAACAAACGGCTATTTTTTCGGAATAACAAAAGGTGGGAATCTGCAAGAAAGTTTGTTAAAATCCTTGCAATATACATTGATCACCCAAAGTGTAGTTACTCTAGTTCTCATTGATGTGGTCTAAGAAGGTAAATTATGGGTTATCATTTTTTTCTCCCAGCAGGATTGCTGAACTAAACAGGTGTAACTATTTATATAAAGGGAGATGGCGATATTGTCCTATTTGGCTTTCCCAGCAAACTCTTCTGTTAGTCATACATTGGAAAACCAGCCACAACCTAATGGTGTCTAATAGCTGTCTTATGACCTCCATATGCCTATTTCTTGCCTGTTTGTTCAGGAAATCACATGGCAATTTAAGATCACAACTGCTGTGAAATCAATTTAATCAGCTCTAATAATAGTATAAATATGTTAAAGACAAAATTGTTTACATCCCTCTGTAAATTACAATTTTTATTGCAAGTAATAACCTTAAATAGATACATCAAAATGGCGTGCTAATAACCAATTACATATACAGTGCCTTGAAAAAGTATTCATGCCACTTGACATTTTGTCATGTTACAACAAAATGTAAATGTATTTTATTGGGATTTTATGTGATAGATCAACACAAAGTGGCACATAATTGTGAAGTGGAATGAAAATACTAAATGGTTTTCAAATTTTTTTACGAATAAAAAGTGCAACGTGCATTTGTATTCAGCCCCCCTGAGTCAATACTTTGTAGAACCACCTTTCACTGCAATTACAGCTGCAAGTCTTTTTGGGGATGTCTCTACCAGCTTTGCACATCTAGAGAGTGAAATATTTGTCCATTCTTCTTTGCAAAATAGCTCAAGTTCTGTCAGCTTGGACGGAACAGCAATTTTAAAGTCTTGCCACAGATTCTCAATTGGATTTAGGTCTGGACTTTGACTGGGCCATTCTAACACATGAATATGTTTTGATCTAAACCATTCCATTGTAGCTCTGGCTGTGTGTTTAGGGTCGTTGTCCTGCTGGAAGGTGAACCTCTGCCCCAGTCTCAAGTCTTTTGCAGACTCTAACAGGTTTTCTTCTAAGCTTGCCCTATATTTGGCTCCATTCATCTTCCTATCAGCTCTGACCAACTTCCCTGTCCCTGCTGAAGAAAAGCATCCCCACAACATGATGCTGCCACCACCGTGTTTCACAGTGGGGATGGTGTGTTCAGGGTGATGTGCAATGTTAGTTTACTGCCACACATAGCGTTTTGCTTTTAGGCCAAAATGTTCAATTTTGGTCTCATGTGACCAGAGCACCTTCTTCCACATGTTATCTCCCCCACATGGCTTGTTGCAAACTGCAAATGGGACTTCTTATTGCTTTCTTTTTGCCACTCTTCCATAAAGGGCAGATTTGTGGACTGCACAACTAATAGTTGTCCTGTGGACAGATTCTCCCACCTGAGCTGTGGATCTCCGCAGTGCCTCCAGAGTTACTATGGGCCTCTTGGCTGCTTCTCTGATTAATGCTCTCCTTGCCCGGCCTGTCAGTTTAGGTGGACGGCCATGTCTTGGTAGGTTTGCAGTTGTGCCTTACTCTTTCCATTTTGAGATGGTGGTTTGAACAGTGCTCTGTGAGATGTTCAAAGTTTGGGATATTTTTTTATAACTTAACCCTGCTTTAAACTTCTCCACAACTTTATCCCTGACCTGTCTGGTGTGTTCCTCGGCCTTCATGATGCTGTTTGTTTAGTAAAGTTCTCTAACAAACCTCTGAGGGCTTCACAGAACAGCTGTATTTATACTGCGATTAAATTACACACAGGTGGATTCTATTTACTAATTAGGTGACTTCTGAAGGCAATCGGTTCCACTAGATTTTAGTTAGGGGTATCAGAGTAAAGGGGGCTGAATACAAATGCACATCACACTTTTCAGATATTTATTTGTAAAACATTTTGAAAACCATTGATCATTTTCCTTCCACTTCACAATTATGTGCCTCTTTGTGTTGGTCTATCACATAAAATCCCAATAAAATACATTTACATTTTTGGTTGTAACATGACAAAATGTGGGAAATTTCAAGGGGGATGAATACTCAAGGCACTGTAAAATAGTGCTGTAAAATTAAAAGTGCACTCCATAAATGAACACATAAATAACAAAAATAATAGTCCCAATAAAGAGTGAAAATAGGCCCAAATGATGAATAGTAAGTAAGATTTTAGATTCATATAGATTTAATTGATGCTCCATACACCTCAAATGTCCCACCACAGTAAGGCTGCATTCACACCTGAGCGACATGTTTTCGGGTGTTTCTGAAGCTTTTTGTTGCGTGTTTTGTGGCGTGACATCGGGCGTTTGCAAGCGCCAAATGTTGTGCTAATACGCGCGTTTGATCCTTTTCCATTGATTCTATGGCAATGGAAAAGTATCAGAAACGCTGGAATTTGCCCGATTCGCGCAACAAAAATACTTCCGGGAGTAGTTTGAGCTTAGGGCGTCTGGCTTCAGACGTTTTTGAGTGGAGTTGTGAACCATCTCCATAGAGAATCATTGATTTTTCCCCTCTAGCGTTTTGTAGCTTCAGGCATATTTGAGCTATAAAACGATCAGGTGTGAATGGGCCCTATGTGTAAAATGACTCTTACTGGAGCTAGTGGACTCTCTCTAAGTGAAAAGAGTCACATTCGCTTGTGTATCTATGTATTCTCTGCTGGGGAGCATGAACTGCCTCCAGGTCCTCACTTATCTAAAGAGCACCTCATCCATATAAGAAGGATATTCCACCATAAGGTGAAAAGAGAGCCATGAACACCAACTTAGCGTAAAACGGTCTAAAAAGGATTCATTTAAAAAGCACTAAGTGCTTACATTCTTAAAATCATATAGCGCTCATCACTACGAAACTTCGGTGCCGGGATTGGAACTTCAACTGGTCACTTCTTCGTTGCACTGTTTGTGGTGATGTAACGGGCGATAGCTCCTCTATTTATTGATTGCACTTTTAATTTTACAGCACTGTATTAGTGTTTGGCAGTTTTGATTCACAATTCTTACACAATTCATCTACTTATTTTGGCAGTTGCTGTATGGGTCTTTTAGTGCAATTTCTCCTCTTTTTTTTTTTTTTACCTTTAAAAAACAAAAAAATAACTCAAAACCTAAACGCATGTGCAAGAGTTGTGGTAAACAACCAAATGATAGTTTGATACTCTGATTCTGCTTCCTTGGATTTATCAAGTTTGGTATTAAATATAGGATTTTTCCACTATTGGTTTGTTACAAAGCAGTAAGTCTTTTAAGTAATTTTAAAAAATGAGGCATGAAAAGGATTATATCTGTAGCACACCAGTAGATGGTGATGCAGGTTTTTCTTTAGATTGCTAGGTTAGCTTGGACACCAGTGCCTATTGTGTGATTCATCTTCTCCAAATGATATAATCCTAAATCTAAATGAGGGCAGGTTTTACCAGACATAAAATCATCTAGAAAAAAAGCACCAATAAACACAACACAGACAGTGATGATTCATTTTGCACAGTAGAACAAATAACTGTTCCAAATTATTTTGCATGTTTTTCTCCTTTTCGTTGATTTGTTGTTTTAGGCAAAACATATTTTTCAGCAGTGCAAGTGTCATGAATTCCATACAAATTAATGGAAAAGAACACGTCCAACAAACAAGATGTCACACAAAGACAAAACATTACTTTTTATATATAATCATATGAACTTCATTATTTTTTTATGCCCTTTTAGCTAGGTGGATGTTCTTCATCACCTAATGGAGTCCTAAGGATGATAAAAGTTATTGATCCCATTGCATCAACCTCCAATACCCTTGACTACGCCACACAGCACTTTTCAGTAGTGAACACAAGCATTGCATATTTTACTTTGCAATATTTTATTTAGCATTATGTTGTTTTACAAAGTGTAGATGCTTAAAAACGTTTGCTCTGTTCTTTTGAACACAAAAGTGACGTTCACCTTAAAGCAGCATCAAACCCAAAAGCAGACATGTATTATATTATAGCTTACCAATTCTTTGATGTGATGGCTGTATTAGTTTACTTTTTCTTCTATTTTCATCTAGCAATCCAGCCAGCAAGTCACAGCACACTCTCTCTCCAACAGAATGCATCAGTTTACATGGATGAGCCAAACCACTTAAAACAGAGTTCCACCCAAAAGTGGAACTTCCGCTTTAAGAGAAGGTGACCCCCTAATGTGCCATAATTGACATGTCATTTTTTTTTGGGGGAGGGAGCCAGAAGGAAGTTCACCTTTCCCCCCCCCCCTCGGCGATCTTCTGGGACACATCACAGGTCCCAGAAGATACGCCGAGCCACTCACAAGCCACAGCGCGACTCGCGCATGCGCAGTGAGCGCCCAGCTTTTGGCTTGCCCACACTTGTGATGCCAGCGCTGCTGAGGGAAGGGGGAGATGAGCGAGCCCTCAGGCGGCCGCATCGCTGGAACAAGGGACAGGTGAGTGGCCGATTGTTAAAAGCCAGCAGCTACCCTTTTGGTAGCTGCTGACTTTTAACAGGGTGGAACTCCGCTTTAACAGTGGCAGGAAGGATTAAAATGAAAGGGATCACTTTCACCATTTTCACTTGTCAGTGACATGGTCCATTTCCAAGCTTTCCCTCCGACTCACTCAGATTGCGCTCTTAATGACTTAAATTCATAGGGAAAGCTAGAAATAATCACTGTTGAATTAGATGTTGGTGTGGGACATGCTGCTTAGTGACTGCACATAGCTGTGGTTTTTGTTTAAAACCACAACACCACCATCATGTGCATGTTAGCTAGAGAGTATGGAAAGTTCTGCATCCCTATTGACAAGCAAGCTAGGGGAATGAAGAGTAAGGCTCAATGCACACTGAAGCTGATAAATGACCGTTTATTGTCGTTTGGGTGTCCAAAAACGCCCCTTTATGTTATCCTATGTGTCCATGCACACATGAACGTTTATTGTCGTTTAACAGCAGTGGCGTTTTTGGGCTGTTATCTGAACACCCTGAATTGGCGTTCAAGAGTTGCTCTTCTGACCACAAAAACGCTGGACACCAATAAACGCCACTAAACTGCCGTTTATCGGCGTCCAGCATTTTTTGTAGTCCATGGAAGCTAATGAAGTTGAAAGAAAAACGCCAATAAATGCACATAAACGCATTTACAAAATGCTGATAAAAGCTAGTTTTAAAGGCAGCATTTTTTTTGCCAGAAATCTGACATCCAAAACGACTATATAGAGCGCCCAGTGTGCATGGAGCCTAAAAATTATTAGGATCATGATCAGTAAAATGTAAATTTATTTCTTGAGTTAAAATAGGAAGCTTGGAGGTAAAGTGTCAAGATCAAGCTGTCCAAGCCAAAGTGGCAGTTAGAGGGTTGAAATAAACAATTTACCACTGGACAGCTTGCTTTTATTTATGTATGTAAAACCTTTGTCCTTAAGGAAAAAAAAAAAGTGTTTAACCCCTTCCTGCTTCTGCCTCCCAGCCCTTTAAGAGGCTCTCAATGTTGGGAGGTGGAGGCAGGCATTCCAATCATGTGACCTATGTAATTGGCAGTCACAGTGGTCACATGATCAGAAAGCTCCCGATCACAAGTATGCATTGGTAGATTTCTGGCACCTGCTGGTTACTGTGCCGGGTGCACGCAGGGAGTACACACTTAGCACAGTAATGTGTTTACATAGGGCCACATATATGCAGCCTCTCTGTGTTAAAGATCAACTGCCAAGAGGCCGCATATATGTGTATGGCCGATGGGAAGAAGTTAAAAAGAATTAGTAGATGTTTGGCTTTAATTTGTTGGTCAAGTTTATCTAAACCTGCTATTGCATTTAAAGTGATTGTAAAGGCTCCTTTTCTAAAAAAACAACAAAAAAAAAAACATGTTATACTTACCACCTCTGTACAGTTGGTTTTGCACAGAGCAGCCCGGATTCTCCTCTTCTGGTGTCCCTCTTTGCTGCTCCTGGCCCCTCCCTCTGGTGAGTGCCCCCTCAGCCAGCAGCTTGCTACAGGGGGCACCCGAGCCGAGTCAAAGCTCCGTGTATCCATTCAGACATGGAGCTCCGACCTGTCCTCGCACCCCTCCCCCCGATTGGCTGACTGATTTTGATTGACAGCCGCGGGAGCCAATGGCGTCACTGCTGTGTTTCAGCCAATCAGGAGGAGTGTCTGGGACAGCTAAAACACTCCTGGACATCGCTGCAGAGAGAAGGGGCTCAGGTAAGGGATTAGGGGGTGCTTGGGGGGGCTGCTACACAGAGAAGGTTTTTTATCTTAACGCATAGAATACATTAAGATAGAAAACCTTCTGCCCTTACAACTCCTTTAACACTACCCTCTTCTTAGATTGATAATGCTGCTGTCCAAAGGTGTCTTTGTTGCTCTTCCGTGTGGAGTGGTGATACCCTAAATCTCTCCATACATTCTCACAGAGGTGAATCATGTGGGACCCAAAGTGCAGGGTGTTTATTGGGATATTTCAGTACACATAAGTGGGGCAGGATAACAATGATACATCTAGGGATACTTTGCGGGATCATAAGATGAAAATAGGGTGCAGCGATAAGGAGCAAGTCCAAAGGTAATAATCTAGGGCTCAAGAAGGGACAATAGCATGATAATGGAGCACAGCAAGGAATCAGCCAAGGGCCCAGCAGTCCGGGCACAGTAAGAATAAGTAGCATGGTTACAGGGTAGGAATATGGCACAGCATAGGATAGTACAGAGGCCCAGGGATAGCCATCCAGGGCATGGCAAGAGACAGGCAACATTATGGCATTGCAAATATTAAAGTGGATGTAAACCCGATTCATGAAATTTGAGTTGGACACATCTGTAGTGTCTTGTTATCTCCCTTCAATGAGCTATGTCCCGTAGCTGTCTCTTCCTCCATAGCCCTGTTATCAGCCTAAGTTCTCCCTAGTTCTGGGAGATGGGACATAGAGTTTAGAGACGGAGGAGGTTGCTAAAAATAGATTAGCAGCCAGCTAAACAATTCACAGCCACGGCTCTGCATGCGTGGGAAGGGATAGTGTGCCTTTCCTCCAATCAGCAGTCTCTTACAGCATCTAGCAATCATCTCCTCCTACATAGGAATGAGGAAGTGAAAAATATAACAGAATGTGTATTTTCTAAACAGTATATCAAGCTGAAGACAACATATATACATGTAAGACTTATATAGGGAGATTCGTTTCATCCCTGTGTATCACCTGAGGCTGTTCACTTCACTGGGTATATGGAGGGTTTACATCCACTTTAAGTCCAGGGTCACAGGGACGATCCAGACACAACAAGGAACAAGCAGCAAAACACAGGGCAACAATGACAGGGCAGCAATGTGGGGCACAGCAAAACCTATTCATCGGAATAACAAGGCGGCAATATGGAATATCTGAGGGATAAGTCCAGAGTTGAGTCAGAGAGCACAATCTAGTACATGAAAAGAGGTTGGAAGACTCACTTTGTAGGTGCCCAACAGCTCTGGCCTGCTGGCTGTGTTGGCTTGGGACAGAGATTGATGCTAGATGGTCATCAGACTGAGGGGCCTGCAGCATCCTGATGGGAAACACTCAATTCTGGGAGGGTGGAGGAATAGGGAGATCTGGCCATAGCTTTAGGTCCAGCAGTCAGCAGCAGGTAGCAGTTCTAAGCTTTTTCTAGTCTTCCTCTACTAAGACCATCCAACCATGGGTTTCTCCATGTATGGCACAGGAGCAAACCCTGAGTATACTCTGACACCCATCTCTGAGCACAGCCTGTTAATGCTTATATCAGTGTTTCTCAACTCCAGTCCTCAAGGCGCACCTACAGGTCATGTTTTCAGGACTCAGGATGCAAAATAATGGAAATCCTGCAAACATGACCTGTTGGTGCTCCTTGAGGACTGGAGTTGAGATACAAAAAACAGGATACTTTTTCATACAAGTACAGTGGATATAAAAAGTCTACACACCCCTGTTAAAATGTCATATTTCTGTGATGTAGAAAAATGAGACAAAGAAATTATTTCAAAACTTTTTCCACCTTTAATGTGACATATAAACTGTACAACTCAATTGAACAACAAACTGAAATCTTTTAGGGGGAGAAGTAAAAATAATTTAAAAAAATAATGTGGTTGCATAAGTGTGCACCCCCTCTTAACCACTTGCCGACCGCCAACCGCAGGTTGACGGCGACAAGGTGGTTCGTTATCGCAAATCGCCGTCATACGACGGCGGCTGCGATAATGCGCACTGTGAGCGCGCGCGCGCCGCCGGAGGCGCGCCCGCGCGCTCACTGTGTTCGGGGAGGGCCAGGGAGCGGGTGCGGCGGCTTCGATTGCCGCCGGCTACCCGCGATGGCCCCCCCGGAGCGAGTGAGCGGAGGTCCGTGTATGTAAACACGGACCTCCGCTCTGTGTGAGGGGGAAGGGCTGTGATCACAGCCTTCCTTTACGTGAAGGCTGTGATAACTTCCCTTCCCCTGTTAGGGCATCCCCCATACAGTTAGAACACGCCCAGGGAACATAGTTAACCCTTAGCGCGCCCCCTGCAGGTTAACCCCTTCACTGCCAATGGCATTTACACGGCAGTTGG
>BLSH010378393.1:382995-395529 GCA_018402905.1 Glandirana rugosa | reverse complement strand
CCTTCCCCCCGTCATACGTGTGTGTCTTCACGACCCCTCACGAAAACCTCCCCCCTCCTTAATACGATCACCCTCCCTAAAGTGTAGGTTGGGGGGGGGGGGGGAGCACTTCTGTGTGTGCATACTGCCCCCCTTCCTTGTTACTGTGTCCCCCTCCCCTATCAAAACTATTCTTGGACCTCAGATGTTCACCACGGCTCTTGCAGTGAATGTGTCTCTCTCTCCTCCCAGCTCCTCCTCCTGTATGTATGCATCAGAGCTGAGCAGGTGGATCCTCTGTGTAATATGCAGGCTCAATGGGGAGAGATGCTAGTGTCGGCTACTACAGAGGGACGATCGCTGCATGGGGGACCCGGGCACCCTGCAACAGAAGAGGGGAAGGTGTCCTGAGTGCCCACGCTTGCGTGCCCCTGTTAGGCCAGGTACCGGAGCTCAGTGCTGGAACTTGTTCAGGCACTGGGCACCAGAATCAGCACAGATTCTTTGGGACTGAGGTACCAGGAGCCTCTCATGGGGCCCCCTACTGTCCAAGTGCCCTTGGGCAGTGCCCGAGTGCCCTAATGGTCAGTCCGCCCCTGTGTAAACCCCTACTTGAATGCAGTGATCTAGCAGTAATTAAGGGTGGATGGCATGCAAATTACATTATTTAACATATTCTTTGTTGCTTTTTTTTGTAGATGGACAATGATTTTAAACTGCTCTTAAAAAGGTTTTATGAATTACAAGC
This sequence comes from Glandirana rugosa, assembly GCA_018402905.1. Lineage (NCBI taxonomy): Eukaryota > Metazoa > Chordata > Amphibia > Anura > Ranidae > Glandirana > Glandirana rugosa. Next base: position 394,802 of record BLSH010378393.1, on the reverse strand, counting down.
TGAACGTGTGGAGACATACCATCTTTTCGATGAGTGAGTACCCTAATAATTGTTAAATACATTGATTTTGTTGCCTAAGCTGACTGAAATCTGCTTGTCAAAAAATACTGAGGACTGATGTTTTTTTTTTTTTCTTTTTCTTAAATTTCATTTATTTTATGCTCAGTTTATATTGTTTGCTTTTCTTATAGGCAAGTAAACTTTTGAATAGGTTGCAGCAGATTGTTTGCCATGCTAGAAATTTTATACTGCTGATATTATACTTGGTGCCTGTTGCTCCATTGCTTTATATTGCACATTTACGTTTATGATATTACAGGAAAGACCAATTCACTCTTCTTTGCAAAAACACTCCAAATCTGTCAGATTGCGAGGGCATCTCCTGTGCACAGCCCTCTTCAGATCACCCCACAGATTTTCAATCAGATTCAGGTCTGGGCTCTGGCTGGGCCATTCCAAAACTTTAATCTTCTTCTGGTGAAGCCATTCCTTTGTTGATTTGGATGTATACTTTGGGTCGTTGTCATGCTGAAAGATGAAGTTCCTCTTCATGTTAAGCTTTCTAGCAGAAGCCTGAAGGTTTTGTGCCAATATTGACTGGTATTTGGAATGGTTCATATTTCCCTCTACCTTGACTAAGGCCCCTGTCCAGCTGAAGAACAGCCCCAAAGCATGGTGCTGCCACCACCATGCTTCATGGTGGGTATGGTGTTCTTTTGGTGATGTGCAATGTTGTTTTTGTGCCAAACATATCTTTTAGAATTGTGGCCAAAAAGTTCAACCTTGGTTTCATCAGACCACAACACATTTTCCCACATGCTTTTGGGAGACTTTTGTGTTTTTGCAAAATTTAGCTGGGCTTGGATGCTTTTCTTGGTAAGAAAAGGCTTCCGTCTTGCCACTCTACCCCATAGCCCAGACATATGAAGAATACGGGAGATTGCTGTCACATGTACCGCACAGCCAATACTTGCCAGATATTCTTGCAGCTCCTTTAACCAGTTGCTGACTGCCTCCCATGGATTGATGATGGAAACCTGCAGGAGTGAGTATTGTGGGCGCTCACACGCTAGTGATGTCCGCCGGCCACCCGCGATCAATCTCCGGCAGTGACAGAACGGGGATCCGTGTATGTAAACAAGCGGATCCCCATTCTGACAGGGGAGAGGAGAGTGATCGTATGTTCCTAGTATAAGGGAGCAGTGATCACTCTCCTCCCCCAGTCATCCCAGCCCCCACACAGTTAGAACACACTGACAGGGAACACATTTAACCCTTTGATCGCCCCCTAGTGTTAACCCCTTCCCTGCCAGTGACATTTGCACAGTAATCAGTGGCTATTTAAAGCTCTGATCGCTGTATAAATGTCAGTGGTCCCAAAAAAGCATCTGTCCGATCTTTCCACCGCAATATCGTAGTCCCGCTTAAAATCGCAGATCGCCGCCATTACTAGAAAAAATAAATAAAAATGCCATAAATCAATTCTCATAGTTTGTAAACGCTATAACTTTTGCGCAAACCAGTCATACGCTTATTGCGGTTTTTTTTTTTTTGTGCCAAAAATATGGGGGAGAATACCTATCGGCCTAAACTGATGAATACATTTTTTTGGATATGTATTATAGCAAAAAGTAAAAAAAATTTTTTTTTTTTTTCAAAATTGTCGGCCTTTTTTTGTTTATAGCGCAAAAGATAAAAACCGCAGAGGTAATCAAATATCACCAAAGAAAGCTCTATTTGTGGCAAAAAAAGGACGTCAATTTTGTTTGGGTACAGCGTCACACAACCACGCAATTGTCAGTTAAATCGATGCAGTGCCGAATCGAAAAAAGTGCTCTTATCATCTTTTCATCAATTTTGGAGGTATGCCCAGGTCTTGGTAATGTCACTGTTGTGTCATATTTTCTCCGCTTAATAAAGACTGTCTTCACTGTGTTCCATGGTATATCTAATGGCTTAGAAATTCTTTTGTACTCTTCTCCTGACTGATACCTTTTAACAATGGGTCCTGATGCTTTGGAAGCTCTCTCTATGTAAAGAAGTCTCCTTGCAAGCCGCGCTGAGGTAGCCTCGAACGGCGCGACTTGCTTTGCCCTGCAAGTCGTGCCGCCTCAGTGTGAACCGGCTCTAAATGATGTCAGGTGTGTACTGACTCCCATTTAACATGAGTTTGATTGTGATTCATTAATTCTGAACACAGCTACTGCCCCAGTTTTAAGGGGGTGTGCACACTTATGCAACCCCATTATTTTATTTTTACCCCCCCCCTAAAAGATTTGTTTTTAAATTGAGTTGTGCAGTTTATAGGTCACATTAAAGGTGGAAAAAGTTCTGAAATTATTTCATTTTTTAAATCGCAGAAACCTGACATTTTAACCACTTCAGCCCCGGAAGGATTTGCCCCCTTCCTGACCAGAGCACTTTTTGCGATTCGAACTACAATTCGTACTGTATGGGGGCTGAGTTGGCAGGGGCATGACAGATCTGATTCCGATCAGTAGATCTCTGTTATGCCGCTTGTCAGATTGGCGAACCGCTGTGTTTACATCGGCAGTTCCCCGTACTCCGCCCGACCCGCGGCCCAATTCACAGAACGCGCCGCTCTGCGCGGATCGCCATTTATAAATAGCATTCTGTGCAGCAGAGCCAACTTGCCACCGTATATGTGCGCGATACGGTCGGCATGTGGTTATCAGGGGTGTGTAGACTTTTTATATCCACTGTGTGTGTATGTATGTATGTATGCGTATATATAATAATATAATATATGTGTAACGCTACCCCTGCAGGAGCCGCTTGAGTATGTTCAGTCCCTTACTCTGCCTCTCAACCCCAAGAATAGCCTCAGCCCCTCTGGCACACCTGGCAATAGTGTAAGTGCAAGGACCAATGAAACCACACACATTATCATAAAACACAGAAATTATCTTTACTGGAATATTTCTGTGGAAAAGGGTAACAGACACCAATATTGTAGTATATATTCACATTCATACAGTAATGCAACTGGAGAGCAATAACTGAGATAAAGAGCAATATAACTCAATACTGTATTCAGGCTGCTTTCAGGGAATTCCAAACCTGAGAATAACCGAGCAGAGGCACACTTAAATGACAAGGCAGGTCCAGGCAGGAGGAGAGCAGAGGAATGACCTTCTCTTATATCAGACCCCTCTCTTCTATCCCCTGACACCACAGGCCCAATTGCAAACACTGTACTCAAATCAACATTCAATAGATCAGCCCCCAAGGTAAACTATCCCGCACACCCACTACATACACAGGGACCTGAATGTATGGCTCCAGTAACTTCAGTCCTTTTAAAGAAGGATAAGGCTTTGGATCTTCAGCTAGCCACTTTCGTTGGTGCACTTAAACCCCTGAATAGCAGGGACAAACAATACAACTGGCCCGGATTATCAAGTAAAGAATGCAAGATCTTCCTCAGCAGGGTGAAAGGACAATGGTGTCTGTATACAGTGTCTCTGTATCTAAATGGACTTGTGCCCTGTGGCACTACAGGTGTGGGCAAGGTGGCTAAGAGCAATGTCTCTATACAGTGTCCATACAACTCTATCTGTGTGCAGTGTCCTTGTTTCCTGCAAATGGGCAAATGCCCTCTCACCCAATCCTACGGTCAAGGCCAAATGAATGTACTGGAACAGGCAGGCTCCTCTAGTGACCAGACTGGTCACCTCACACCGGAATGCTTCACACCGTCATTGCAGCTGCATCTGGATATGCACCTGGGATCCTCCTCTCAGGCTGGATGTCCCTGACCGGCTGTGGATGCCTGAAACATTGTGGTGGACTGACCTGGGAGGCAGCATCTCTCCCCTAAGTCCAGTCTTTTTCCCTGCCTCATGGTGACTCTTCTTTTGCAGGTCGTAACTCAGCCTCAGCACTCTCCAACACAGAGCCCCTGCTTGCAGATCCAGGCCGGCATCCCAAGAGAGAGCTCTAGGCCTAGCCCAGCCTTTTTATAAGCTCTCCCAGAAATTTGTTCTTCTCTGCCAGCCGGCTGGTAGTTGTAATTCCCCAGAAGTTCAATAGAATGTGTAACTTGAGCCCTGGGACTACAATTCCCTATATGCTTTGCTCCCTACACAGCACAGCCTCACTAAATTTAGGGAAACATCAGGTTGGAGGAGCTTCTAAGAGAGCCCACAATTCCCAGACACGGTTATGAGCATCAAGGGATTTAGCGAAGCAGTCAAGTATTCCATCCGCTTCACATCTCGGATCCTAGAGTGCAAACTAAACCAAGAGGGAGGCTCCCGTTTCTTCCATATAAGTGCAATCAAGCATCGTGCAGCAGTCAGCACTTGTGCGTAGAGTTTTTTTAGACAATTTAGAGAAGGAGGGAGGTGGAAGACCCAAGAGAGAGGTTCTATGATTGAAAGGCACCCAGGATCCGAAGATGAAATGGAGTAAGGAATGAACCATCCGCCAATAGGGGATGATCAGAGGGCAAGACCAGTAAATGTGATATAACGTACCTACGTCTTTATTACAGCACCAACACCAGCGATTGGCAGAGGGATGTATGGAGTGGAGCAGGTCCGGGGTTTGGTACCAATGATAGAGAATCTTGTATTGGTTTTCTTTGTACAGGGTACAAATAAAGCTCTAGGACGCTTGTCACCAAATAAGTTGCCACATTTTCAGAGGTAGCTCCTCACCCAAGACCTGTTCCCATTTTTGCATATAGGCGTGCTGAGGCACGGGTGACGATAGGTCCATAATTAGAAGCTGGTAAATACAAGAAATCATACCCTTAGAGGACAGGCAGATTTTTTCAAATTCCGCCAGAGGGGAAAATTGGAGGTTAATCACCAAGGACTGTGCAAAATATTGTATTTGTAAATAACTAAAGAAGGCCTGCCTGGGCAGGTCATAAACGTCCTGGAAGGTCCGCAATATTCTATTTTTTTTTATTGCTTTTATTCCTATTACAAGAAATATAAACACCCCCCGTAATAGAAATAAGGGACGACATGTCCTCTATATGGAGAGATCTGGGGTCTTTATGACCCCAAATCTCAGACCTTTGAAAGAAAAATATAAAAAAAAAAATTGTTTACTCCCCTAGACCAGAAGTCACGTTATGACAATCTGGTCTTTCCTCACCTCTGTGACCAGCCGTGCGAACCGTTGGATCGTCTCCCAGGCTCGCCTGTAAGAACAGTAAGTCTGAGAAAAAGCAAGGGAGACAACCCCTCCCACTGCTTTTAAAAGCAATCTAGCAGCTAATCAGCCATTCAGATCGCTTTTATGAGAAAGAATCACTGGCTGAAAATAAAAATACCAGGGTTATGGCTGATAGCTTCAACCATAACCCCGGTAAACCACTTAAAAACCATCACGTATATATAAATATTGCGGTCTTGAAGTGGTTAGATAGCATTTAAAGTGGTTATAAATGCGAAATGTTTTTTTTACCTTAATGCGTTCTCTGCATTATGGTAAAAAAAAAAAAACAAACAGAAAAACCTTTGAAAGAAAGACTCCCCAGCCCTCCCCTTTCCCTCCCCTTAAACACTTACTTGACTACTGTAACGATCCAACGCTGTGCCCAGCTTCAATTCTTCTCTCCCCTCTTTTCTTACAAGCTTCACTGAGAGCAAAGGCAGTCATTGGCTCCTGCTGCTATCACTCAAATCCTGTGACCTGGGAACAGTTGGCCTGGCTCAGCCACACTGTGTGTGTCTAGGAGGCTTGCTATGGGGGTAGCCATAGAAGAGGAGGAGCTGACAGTGTTGGAGGGAAACCCCAGAACAGGAGGTTCAGGGCCGCTCTGTGCAATAGCATTGCACAGAGCAGGTAGGTATAACATGTTTGTTATTTTAAAGCGGAGTTCCACCCTAAAGTGGAACTTCCGCTGGTTGGATTCCTCCCCCCCTCAGGTGTCACATTTGGCACCTTTCGGGGGGGAGGGGGAAGAGGACACCTGTCTTTAGACAGGTGTCCTTTTCCATACATCTGGGAGCTCTGGCCGGCGGACGCAGCCGCTGACGTCAGCAGCTCGGCTCCCTCCTCCCTGCTCGCTCTGCTTCTGGCCGCCTGGCCAGTAGCAGAGCGCGGCAGAGCTCGCGCATGCACAGTAAGGTGCCCGGCGTGAAGCTGTACTGCTTACACGTCCGGGTTCCCTTACCCACGATGGAGGCGGCTGCACCCGTCCCCCGATCCGAAGATCGGCGGCGGGTGCCGACATCGCTGGACTCCAGGACAGGTAAGTGTCCTAATATTAAAAGTCAGCAGCTACTGTATGTGTAGCTGCTGACTTTTAATTTTTTTTTTAGCCCTCGGACCTCCGCTTTAAGGAAAAAAAACAGCCTTTACAACCACTTTCAAGCCATGCCTCTGATGTCAATCATTGCAAGACTCTGTGAGCCATATGCATATAAAGCCAAAGGCAGAGGCATTGTGGGGTTTGTAGTTTCACCATAGAGTGCAGAGGTTGCTTCCTGCTTTAGTGCTCTTTCACACATGTCTGTCAATTTTCACGGACTCCGCTTGCTCAGCAGGGATCGATCCATTGATCCCTGCTGAGCCGGCGGATGATAGGTCCGTCTCTGCTCACTGTGCAGAGACGGACCTGTCAGAGCCCCGCTCTCCTCTATGGGGGATCGGATGAAAATGGACGTGAACAGTCTGCATGTGTGAGAGAGCCCTTAGAGTGTGAAAAGGCTTATAAATATCTATATCTCATACTTAAAAAAAAAAATACATGTGTATATGCCTTGTGCTTAGAGCACTGTCAAATTTAGGAGAAACCTTCTGCAGCTAATTACAACCATAAAAGCAAACATGAGAAGAATAAAGTATTTTGTGATTTTTAGTTTTGCCCCCTATATCTGTTTAATGTCTATAATGTTTGTGCCAACTTTCATTTTCCCGGTGTTATCTGTAAAGAAATGTTACCTATTGAAATTTGGTCATGCAGAGATCATTAGCATTGCACTTCTCCTGACATGAGTGTGTCTGGAATAGTGTATACAATTTGATTATAACTTGGATACATTTACATGCGTCTTTCTTTGAAATTGAATACACGTTGTTTCATTTTTTTCAGTGTGCACCTCATCTGGTGTTCATCAACAATCTAACATAATGCTTTACTTCTTGTTACGCCTATTTAAACTTCTTTTTTTCCACTTTTGTAAAGAATAACAGAACTAAAGAACTCCTGATTTTAATTCCAGTTGCTTACTGCAAGCTCGTTCTTTCTATTGTACCTATAGTGCAATAGCACGCATAGACTGCAAACTGTTCATTTGTGTGTATACATGTCTTTTTCTATGTCTACACATACTTTTTAGGTACATTCTGTGCTGGGACAAGGTCACCCAGTGCCCAGGGCAAAGATGGCAAAGTGGGCCCTTCCACATCTCCCCCAGGAGGTGGAGGGGATTGGGGCTAATAGTGGTGTGTGGTGCAAAATGTGTGTAATGTCTGTGTCATGTGCTGAAATAGTATCAATAGTTGTGGTACACTGTAGCAAATTGTAGAGTTTATAATTGATACACAAATATGCGGCTATAAATGGCATAGAAAAAAATTGCTCCTGTGTCTGTGGTGATACTGAAAGGAAAAATTGGCCTTGCGTTGGTGGGGTCACTGGAAGGAAAAATGTCCTTGCGTTGGTGGTGCCACTCGAAGGAAAAAGTTTCCCTGCGTTGGTGATGTCACTGGAAGGCAGACTCTGGCTGTACCTTATTCTGAGGACAGCCTTGAGCTAAAAGGATCTAGTGGGGCTCGGGGGGAGCAAGAGGAGCTGAAAGGACTCTTAAGGGCTCGTTCAGAGTTGCGGCTATCATATATCGTATATTGCTGCCCCTCTGAAAAATGTGCCCCCCCGCCTTTGAAATTTTGCCATGGCAACGAAACAAAGCATTGGGCTATGGCATGTGTACAGTCCTGAGAAGCTGCATGTTCTTATTTAGGTGGCTGGTTGGGGGCTGAAAAAATGCACTCAGCTGCTTGTTTTTGCCATCCCCTGTGTGCCCATGGGAATGAGCCCTAAGCCTTTCTTTACACTTTTGGTTGGGGGGGGGGGTGGTAAAAACAAAGGCAGCTACATGGGGGTATGTTTGTGTGCAGTGAAAATTATCCCCGTTACGTTCATATGGGCAATATCACCCATTGAATGCAACACATTCAAGTGGATGGGGCAGAACTGCAACCGCGTGCAATGCACATGGTTTTGGTTAGGTGGTGCCGAATTTTAGGGGTTAAAACAGATGGTGAAGAGGCAACGTCATTTTGTGTGCTTCCGCAGCACACAAATGTAAACCTAGCCTAAGAGAGGGAGGAGGCTAAGGGGGTCTGGGGAGGATAGGGGAGGTCTGGAGCAGAGTTTCCTCCTCCTCTTGTACTCACAGATATCATAGCAGCACGTGGTGCTTGCCCAGAATGAAGGCAGCTTTTCCTTCTTACCCTCTCTGGTCATGTGATATGTCACATGATCAGGGGAGACCGGTAGAAAGGCATTCTGCCCTCACTTTCCAGAAGCGCTGCGCTGAGACTTAGGTCCTCATTCTCAATGTCAGCTCTCTTTCTCTCGCAGCTCCTGGAGCAAGGAGAGAGCAGATTTGTCACAGTCTGCATCAGAGATGTTCATGAGTAGTCAGCTGGAAATATACAAACAGATTCCCCCTAAAAGATGACACCAGAGGCACGGGGTCTAAGCACTAGCCGGTCTCTTCACCAGAGCTCCTGATGAGCTTCACCAGCATCCCTGGTGGCACAGCGAGAAGAGCTGCAGCTTGAGATTGCAGAGCTAGGTCCTGTAAGAGGACTCCTTCAGCAACTATTGACGGGAAGGAAGCTGCAATTTCTCCTGTTAGTGAGGAGAAGGACAAGTGGCCAAATAGCCCAGTGCTTCCTCCTCAACACAGAGTCTGAGGCATGTGCCCCTTCTGAGGCTTCCTTTTTTGAGCCCTGGGTACACTTATCTGATTCTGAGCAGGAACACCTTCAGAAATTCAGGAGAGATTTTATTTCAGGCTTAATCAAATCAAAATATCTTCCTGATCACATAAAGCAATTTGATATTCCTTGGATCAACAATCTATGGTGTTATTTATGCATAAATAAATAAATAGTCAGTTATAATTCAGCTTTTTTAAACAGTCAACTGAGATGGCTAGAACTAACACCAGAGGAAGACTGTTATTTAGGGCCGAATCATACCACAATTTCTGCGTTCCGGATGCATTTCTGAATGCTTGTTTTTGATGCATTTTTTTATGCCTTCTGGTGCATTTTTGATGCATCTCTTTTTGTTCACTGCACTGGTGTGAACTAGGGCCATTGGAATACATATTAAATACTGTCCATGCATTTTTGAGGCAGAATAAAAATGCATTGGACTGCATCTGTTGTGAACCAGCCCTTGTTGTGAAGAAATGTTTCTGAATGTGGAGAAAGGGCCATTTGTCCTTCACAATAGTCCTAAAGGAAATGTATAGCCAAAGCTTTTTTGGCTATACTTCTCCCATGGATCACAAGAGTGCAGTTAGTTCTGCAATCCTGTGACCCTTTTCAGCTGAAGCCCGCTGTCGATTGACGTCAAGGAACTGGTCCAGGCTTTGGAAAGATCTCAGCCATATGGTCAGGATCCACCCTGGATCGGCATTTGGCTTAGCCACTGCTCCTCCTGGCCTCTCCTGAGAGCCTGTGCCAGCCTCTGACTGATGGTCACAGCTCTCTGTTCAGAGCGGAGGGGGAGAACTGAGCGATCAGCGCTCTTTGTTCACTCAGTTCTCAATGCAGAGCTTGCAGGGGACAGGTGCAGCATTGAATCAATGCTGCACCCGCTTAATGTTAATGAAAGGTTAATGTGTTTCCCGTCCAAACTGTTAGCACTAGGTATATGTGAAGAAACTAACAAAACGACTTATCGGTCATTACGTGATTGCACCATTTGCTATCACAGCCAATCGTTCGTTTTTCAAAAATGGGGTTGGAAGATTTTTTTGTATCGTGTATGGCCAGCATAAGACCCCTTTCACGCTGCAGTGGCACTAAAACAGTGCTAAAGCACCAGTCGTTTTTGCTGTGTTTTAGTGGCGCCTTTGTACCGGTTTTTGGGCGCTAGGGGGCCGGTTATTTTAAGGTCACATGGTAGCGTGACCTTACCAAAGAGACTCGTTTTGTGACGCTTCCAAAATGCTTTTCAGGGGCGTTTTTTAAGCGCTATTTGTAGCACTTCAAATTCGCCCCTAAGATGCTGCTTGCAAAACTTTTTTCTAACGTCTTGCAAGCGCACCGCCCCAGTGTGAAAGCACCCATTGAAATCAAATAGAGGTGGTTTTCCGGCGCTTTTAAAAGACTATTTCTAGCGCTAAAATTCCTGAAAACCACCTCAGTGTGAAAGCGGTCTAAGAGTGAAGTCCTGGGTTCTTTGAGCTCCAGCAAACTCCAGTCAATGGGCATAAGATAGATGAGCATTGGCTCTCATAAAATAAATCATGGCTGATGTTCTTGGTCTGATGGTAAAGGAGAACTCTAGACTGCTGATGCACCCACTCTTTTTTGGTCCCTGAGGAGGTGTGGATTGAAATGATCGACCAATCAGGAGGTCTGAGGAGTGGCTGATGGGATGTCAGTCTTTATGACCATGTGGCTACCCTCAGATACAGTTTTGTAAATATATTAATATTTCAGGTATACCACAATTAATCTTCTGGTAACCCACATATTATTGTGCAGCATGCTATTATCATTCCAGATAGACTAACAATGACATACTTCAGATAGGCAGGTCACACAGGAGGTAGAAGGCATCTATTCTACTACGATTTTATTGATTTAATATGTTCTTCCACAGTCAGATATATAATCAATACTAATGCAGCTTTATCGTATCTGATTTTATGAATTATGTTTAGATTTTGCAACTGTGAGTTGAATAAAGGGTCTTTTGCAGTTTACGAAGGATAGCTTTCTGTATAAATAAGACAAAATCGTATGGTTTCCACACTTAGATAATCGGTACATGTAAAGTGTATGTTTATATAAGACTGCTGCCTCCCTTATATCCTCCACCTGGTGGAGTAGTGATATTCCAAAAAAGTGTGTTAAAAAGGGTAAGTAGCACTGCCTTTTTAGGTTGTAAATGTGCATAATTCTATTATATAAATAGTGGTATCTCTATAAAGTGCAAAGTGTTCATACATAAATCCATAAACACTGAAAAAATATATAATCTCTAAAAAAGTTCAAAGTGCTCAAATGTGCACCAATCATACAGTAAACAACAGTTCAATAAATCCAACTAAATAGTCCATGTAGTATCATGGCTATTATTACTAGTGTGGGGGCAATGTTACTGGCTATTATTACTATGTTGGGGGCAATGTTACTGGCTATTATTACTAATGTGGGGGCAATGTTACTGGCTATTATTACTAGTGTGGGGGCAATGTTACTGGCTATTATTACTAGTGTGGGGGCAATGTTAAACTACTGGCTATTATTATTAGTGTGGGGGCACGGGGGGTGAGTAGTAGTGGTAGTGACAAGGTCACGTTGTAACGGGGGTGTGATTATTATTATCGGTCATCAAATTGTAACGGGGGTGTGATCATTATTATCGGTCATTGTAACGGGGGTGTGATCATTATTATCGGTCATTGTAACGGGGGTGTAATCATTATTATCGGTCATTGTAACGGGGGTTGTATCATTATTATCGGTCATTGTAACGGGGGTGTGATCATTATTATCGGTACTATGATGTACCTGATAAATCAACCTAAATAACTTGACAACAAATGACATACTAACCACGTGTAAACTCG
>BLSH010378393.1:360209-382985 GCA_018402905.1 Glandirana rugosa | reverse complement strand
CACGTCATTTGTCGAATAAAAACACGTTTATTTCACCTAGGTGTGAACGAGGGGAATTAGTGTGGGGGCAATGTTGCACTGGAACAGTGATGGTGATGATGAGTGGGGGGCAATGGTGGACATTACAGTGATGAGTGGGGGCAATGGTGGACATTACGTGATGAGTTGGGGCAATGGTGGACATTACGTGATGAAAATATTTTACTACAGTATTTGGTTCAGAATTTTTTTTTCCTAGATTTTCCTCCGGAGCGTCTTATACGGCGAAAAATACGGTACTGCTTAGGAGTCTTGCCCTTCGGAGACCAGGACACAAGGCAGACCTGCTTACATGTGATTTAACCCTGCAGGGGTGTCGCTATCTGGTGAGTGTGGAAACAAGAGGGGAGCAAGTGTGGATCCACTTTATTTGCACAAAAATAAGCTGTTTACTGCACGAGTCACTTTGAAAAACTGACACATGCCACTTTAGAAAATCAGAATGTAAGACTTATTTGTATTTTTTAGATTTTTTTTCTACACATTTTTTGATACTACATGGACTATTAAGTTGGATTTATTGAACTGTTGATCACTTTTATGATTGTTGCAAATTTGAGCACTTCGCACTTTTTTTGAGATTATATATTTTTTCAATGTTTATGGATTTATGTATGAACACTTTGCTCTTTATAGAGCTACCACTTTTTATATAATAGAATTATGCACATTTATAACCTATTGCCCTTTTAACACATTTTTTGGAATATCTGTATAGATAAGGCCTAAATGGTTTTTACTTTTCCTAGATTGAATTACTCAGAGGTATATAGCGTGACAGGGGCTTAAGGGTTAATCCTAATTCTCTCAGTAATTAAGTGTTGATAACCTTTGTAGATTTTTACTGCTAACAGACTTTCTCCCACTTCCACTCAGATCGCTTAGATTATAGTGTTTTGGGGGTTTTAAGTAATTTTCTAGAAAAAAATGCAGATTTTAATGTGAAAAAAATTAAAAAATTGTTTCAGAGGCAAAATGGTTAAACCCCGAGCTTTATATTGTTTAAAACTTTGTTAAAAAGTAATGATCTCAAAAAGGAACTTTGGAGTACATCAATAAAAATTGTTAGGGAACAGTTTTAAGAACAGGTCTGGTTATAGTACAGATGTAAATGGACAAATGTTCAGATCCCAGCTTTATAAATAGGATGTTTATATGATTTATGCAGCAATGTAGACCTTGTTTTGCTATTGGTATTAACCTGCTGGGAAAAAAATGATATAATAAAAAAAGTGTAAACCTTGACAGGTTTTTGCGTTACTGTTATCAGCACTGAGCTCAGGTTGGGTTGGTCTTAAATTGTTACTAAACCCAGGACCTTGCGTTCAATATATCTGGTCTCCCACAGTACACAGAACATGGAAATGGAATTATTTTAGTAAATATAAACTTTGAAATACCTTTACTCATCCGCAGTATATAGCAGTCTTGTGACTTTTATCAGTGTCGAGCCGAGCACTGGTTAAAGCTTGTAGGAGGAGATTTAATTCTCTCTAACTGTCCTATGAGGCTGCATGACCCCTGACCTTCTGAAACTGAGCATGTGTAGAGTGCCCCAAGGCTCTGTACTATCAGGAGATGGATTGGGGACAGTAAACAAAGGGGAGGATCAGAGAAGACAGGCTCAAACAGCCTATTTACACAATGCGAAGGATTAACCCCTTAGGTTCCACAGTGAGTATAACAAGCATGCTTTACTGCATATACAGACTGATTCTACCATTCTCGGTTTAGTAACACTTTAAAGTGTAGTTTCACCTATTTAAAAGTCAGCAGCTACAAAAAGTGTAGCTGCTGACTTTTAATAAAAAGACACTCACCTGTCCCATGGTCCAGCGATGCAGCCGCCCGAAACCTCGCTGCTCTCCCTCCACGCTGGCATTGCAAGTGTGGGCGCCCTGCTGTGGCTTCACAGCCGGGCGTGCTCTGCGCATGCATGAGATGCGCTGCTCAATCTAAATGGCCGGGCAATCTTCTGGGACCTGTGACGTGTCCCAGAAGATTGCAGGGGGGAAGGGGGGAGAGGTGAACTTCCGTCCGGGGCCGCGGAAGTGGGAGCTGGGTACCTCCTGAAAACTAGGTACCCGCTCCCCCCCTCCCCCCGCAAAAAAAGACATGCCAATTATGGCATGTCAGGGGGCCACCAGCACTTAAAGCGGAAGTTCCACTTTTGGGTGAAACTCTGCTTTAAAGTGTAGGAGTTGGTCTGAACTTTTACTCTTGACAGGGAAGGAATAAAATAAAAGAGATCTCTCTGCAGTAAGACATCTCTATTATGACAGGTGGAATATCAAATTATTACAGATTGTAAGTGGTTTTCTTTCAACTTTTTATCTTTGCTGACGCTGACCACAGAGGCCATAAGCATACCTACACACTTTCCCCTGCAAAATCATTTTCTGATCTGCCTGTGGCTTTGGGGGCCTCTGAGCCTTGTGTTAATAGGCCCTGTCTGATGTAGAGTCTCAGAATTCCTTTACAGATGATAATGTCCTTGAAGCGTCTTATCACCCAGGCTTAGAAAGACCGTTTTGGCTATTATTGATGATGTGTGCACCACTTTAAAATTGTAAAAGCAGTATGCAGCTTCTACCAGTGCTGTTGCATGTCTAGGATACCTTAGAGCAGGGGTCAAAATTTCAAGTCCTGAGCTACTAGCCAGGCCTTAAGGGTTACTCGCCACCAGTTGCCCCACCCAACCCCTACCCTGTCCCGCCCCTAAACATGTCCTCATAAATTATCTCATGAATGACACTTAAATGTATTATACAGAATTAAGTTGCAAAAATAAATATTAGCAACACCTTTATCAGTGCCCATCAGAGCAGCCTCACCAGTGCCCATCAGAGCAGCCTCATCAGTGCCCATCAATGCAGCGAGACCAGTGCCCATTAATGCAGCCTCACCTGTGCCCATGAATGTTGCCTGACCAGTGCCCATCAATGCAGCCTGACCAGTGCCCATCAATGCAGCCTCACCTGTGCCCATTAATTCAGCGTGACCAGTACCCACCAATGCAATGTGACCAGTGCCCATCAATGTAGCATGACCAGTGTCCATCAATGCAGCCTCATCTGTGCCCATCAATGCAACCTCACCTGTGGCCATCAATGCAGAGTGACCAGCCCCCACCAATGTAGCATAACCTGTGCCCATCAATGCAATGTGACCAGTGCCCACCAATGCAGTGTGACCAGTGCCCACCAATGCAGCATGACCTGTGCCCATCACTGCAACGTGACCTGTGCCTATCAGTGCAACTCGCCTGTGCCCAACAATGAAGCTCAACTTACCTATGCCCATCACTGCAGCGTGACCTGTGCCCATCAATGCAACCCGCCTGTGCCCATCACTGCAGTGTGATCTGTGCAGAGCAAAAGAGAGGGGAGGAAGAGGAGAGCTGGCTGGATCACAGATCGGGGATTGCCCGCTGTCTCTCCTCTCCGGCTCTCCTCTTCATCCCCTCTCTCTTCCTCTGGGAGAACGGCTCCCATTCAACCCCGCCAGCCGACGGTGCTCGCCCCCTCCTCCGAGGCAGCCCATGCTCGCCAGCAATAATTTTCCACTCGTCAAATGCTAACAGATGAGTGGAAATTTTGAGGGCTGCCTTAGAGGCACCAAGTCTAAAACCCACTAGTTCTAGATGTCCTTTATGGGGACTGGGAGACTCCCAATAAGCTGTTCACACCTCCCAAATGTTTGAAAGGTCTAAACTCTATTTGAAGTGTCTTTTATTAAGAAGTGGGTTGTTCCTGCTGTGGACCAGGCAGTGCCCCCTGTCGTAATAAAGCACCAATGGTTCCTGTAGAGCAGGGGTCTCAAACTGGCAGCCCTCCAGCTGTTGCAAAACTACAAGTCCCATGAGGCATTGCAAGGCTGGCAGTTAAAAGCTTGACTCCCACAGGTAGAGGTAAGATGGAACTTGAAGTTTCACAACAGCTGGAGGGCTGTTAGTTTGAGATGCCTGCTGTAGAGGAATGTGCCTATTTTTAAGGTTTAGGGAGTCTTTCCAAAACCTTGTTTTCTCTGTTTTCCTATTAGGTAAATTGCTAATGACTCTCTGATAACATGAAATAAGAAAAAACTCCAATAATGCAATATGTCTAGTACTAAGTCAGATCAAAAACCATACTACCTCTTCTACTCTTCTTCATATCTACTCACATTTTATTAAGATAAAAACAGCATAAAAGCATATGACATGCCATCTCTCACGTGTGTAATTCGTCGTACCACTGCCAGGCTTCACCTCTACATGTTATGCCACCATCCACGTGGCTTCGTCTGGAGGAGTCAACTACAGACAGCCTCCTTTTCTGTAATTTTTGTCTGTGTTACGGGTTAGTGTTTTGTTACTGTTGGCCATCTTTATTTCATCTGCTTTTGGAAGTCCGAAACACCTCAGAATCCTGTGTTGCTCAATGAATGAAAAGAAAGTTGGAAGTTTGTATTTACTCGAAAATCCAATTCTTGTAGTTCATTGAGGAACAGAAGTCCCACCCTTCTGTGTATATGATCTTGCTCCTAGTATTGCTTCTCTATAAAAGTGAGTGGGAAGGGTTATACTGGGCTGGTCACTGTTTTATGTTTGCCAGTGTCCAAATCCTACTGTAGGCAACAGTATAATCCAATAGTCTCTGAATCCTCTGTCCTCCAAATGGACTCCAAGAAATAGATTTTACCCTATGTACAAAAATCACATTTTTTTTTGTGATATTATCCTTTACATTTTTTTGCAGAATTTGCTTCCAGTGTGATGTTATTACTGTATGTAGCAGGGTCGTTTGCTTCTGCTGCAAATCTAAATTATTATATTTCATGAGGTTTAAAACCAAGTCTTTTCACCTTTGAACTCTGAGAAGTGAGGGTAGAAACCCTGCCAGATATGTAACTCCTGTGTCCAGATATGTAACTTATGTTATCTATCTCAGCTGTATCTAATACAATATGCAATCCAGATTTTCCATCTTTTAGCTGTAAAACCTGAATATTATTATTTCATACATCTATCCAAAAGCATCTGCAACTTTGTCCTTTCATTTAAACAGCTCTTTATGAATGTATACTAGATTTTAAAGGTTAATCTTTCAAGGTCAATCTGCAAGTTAGTTTTACAAAGACAAAAACAGTGTCTGTTCCAATTTTAACACTTCTGCCTCATATCATTGGCTTATTTAAATACATTTTTATAAAACTGGAACGTCTATTTGAAAAAATAATAAAATAAAAAAAAAAAAAGAATATAATAAAAAGTTAAACTTTCCCAGATGACAGGATATTGCAGATTGTTGATATAAAGACATCTGCTAGCTCCGTGTCCTTTATCTATAAGAAATATACAACGTTTTCTTCAATGTGTTAATCATATTTGTGTTACCGAGGATTAACAAACACACTCATAAAGTCAGTGCAGAAATTGTGTGTTTTATTGCCTATAATACTTTGAGAATATTAACCTCTGGTATGGGATTCAAATACAAATGAATCTTTTGGAAAATTAACCCCCTTTTACAGTGTTGTCAGTGTCATCAATGTTTTTTCACATCAGTTTGGAGGAAAAAGGGACTTCTGCACATTTTTGCTGTGTCATTTAAGGAAAACATATTTTTAATATACAGTACTGTACAAAAGTTTTTATGAAAAAATGCTGTAAAGAAGGAATGCTTTCAGAAATGGAACTCTTAATAGTTTATTTTTATTAATTAAGCACTACATCCCCGGAAGGATTTACCCACTTCCTGACCAGAGCACTTTTTACGATTTGGCACTACGTTGCTTTAACTGACAATTGGGAGGTCATGCGACGTTGTTCCCAAACAAAATTGACGTTTTTATTTCCCCACAAATAGAGGTTTCTTTTGGTGATATTTGATCACCTCTGCAGTTTTTATTTTTTGCATTATAAACAAAAAAAGAGCGACAATTTTGAAAAAAAAAAACAAAACAATATTTTTTACTTTTTGCTATAATAAATACCAAAAAAAAAAAAATTCTTCCTCGGTGTAGCCCGATATATGTTGTTCTACATATTTTTGGTAAAAACAAAATCGAAATAGGTGTATATTGATTGGGTTGCGCAAAAGTTATCACATCTACAAACTATGGGAATAGATTTATGGCATTTTTATTATGATTATTTTTTTTACTAGTAATGGCGGTGATCTGTGTTTTTTTATCGCGACTTTGATGTTGCAGCGGACAAATCGGACACTTTTGACACTTTTTTGGGACCAATGCCATTTATACAGTGATCAGAGCTATAAAGCCACTGAATACTGCATAAATGTCACTGGCAGGAAAGGGGTTAAACTGTAGGGGGCGATCAAGGGGTTAAGTGTGTTCCCTCACTGTGTTCTACCTGTGTGGAGGCTGGGCTGGCAGGGGCATGACAGGTTTAACTGTTCCCCATTACTGGGAACTGTAGATCTGTCATATGTCCCCTGACAGACCGGAGATCCGCCATGTTTACACTGCCAGATCCCCGTTCTGCCTCTGTAACAGGTCGCCGGCGTGACAGTGAGTCCGCCCAACCCGCCGGCGCGCTCCCGCCCACAACTGCTACGTGAGCTGCCGTACAGCTATGGCGATTCGTGCAGCAGTGCCAACCTGCCGCTGTATTATGACGCCGGTCGGTCGGAAAGAGGTTAACCACTGCAGGACCGAGCCTCTTTTTGAGATTCGGTGTTTACAAGTTAAAATCAGTTTTTTTTCTAGAAAATTACTTATAACCCACAAACATTATATATTTTGTTCTAACATCCTAGAGAATAAAATGGTGGTTGTTGCAATACTTTGTCACACCGTATTCACGCAGTGGTCTTACAATCGCAATTTTTTAAAAAAAAATTAAATTTTTGAATTAAAAAATGAGACAACAGTAAAGTTGGCCCAATTTTTTTATGTTGTGAAAAGATAATGTTACGCCGAGTAAATTGATACCCAACATGTCATGCTTCAAAATTGCGCCCGCTCGTGGGATGGAGACAAACTTTGCCACTTAAAAATCTCCATCAACGACGTTTAAAAATGTCTACAGGTTACCAGTTTTGAGTTTCAGTGCTAGAATTCTTGCTCTTGCTCCAACGATCGTGGCAATACCTCACATGTGTGGTTTGAACACCATTTTCATATGCGGGCGTGACTTATGTATGTGTTTGCTTCTGCGTGCGAGCTCGGCGGGACGGGGCTATTTAAATTTTTTTTTCTTATTTATTTAACTTTTTATTTTTACACTGTCCTTTAAAAAAAAAAAATTAGTCACTTTTATTCATATTACTAGGAATGTAAATATTCCTTGTAATAGAAAAAAAGCATGACAGGACCTCTTAAATGTGAGATCTGGGGTTAAAGAGACCTCAGATATCATATTTACACTAAAATGCAATAAAAAAAATTTAATTTGAAAAAAAAATTCCCCTTTAAGAGCATTGGGCGGAAGTGACATTTGACGTCACTTCCGCCCTTCAACGCTATGGAGCCGAGCGGGGGGCCATCTTCCCCTCAGTCTGCATCCAGGCATTGAGGGGAAAGGACTCGATCATCTCCGCCGCTACCGACAGCTCCTGTAAGTGGTAGAGACGACCGGAGCGCAGCGGGAGGGGTGACCCTCTCCCGCCCCCGATAAAAGTGATCTTGCGGCGAATACGCCGCAGAGACCACTTTTATCTGAAAGCCAGCCGCTCTCCGTTTTAGAAGATACCGGGGTTATGGCAGCTATCTGCTGCCATGACAACGGTATTCTACGTCAAATGCTGAAGTAAAACGACGGCAGCTGGGGCTGAAGTGGTTAACAAAATAGAAAGTAAATGAACAGAAGAGAAATTCAAATCAATATTTGGCGTGACCACCCTTCAAAACAGCATCAATTCTTCTAGGTACACTTGCACACAATTTTTGAAGGAACTTGGCAGGTGGGCTGTTCCAAACATCTTGGAAAACTAAGACCTTCTGTGAATATAGGCTGCCCTAAATCCTTCTGTCCCTTCATGTAATCCTAAAAATTTCGATGTTGAGATCAGGGCTCTGTGAAGGCCAGACCATCACTTCACGGACTCCTTGTTCTTTTTTGCGCTGAAGATAGTTCTTAATGGCACTGGATGTATGTTTGGGGTCATTGTCCTGCTGCGGAATACATTTAGGGCCAATCACACGCCTCCCTGATGGTATAGCATGATGGATAAGTATCTGCCTGTATTTCTCAGCATTGAGGACACCATTGATCCTGACTAAATCTCCAACACCATTTGCAGAAATTGCAAGGAACCTCCATCATGCTTCACTGTTGCCTACAGACACTCATTATTGTACCGCTCTCCAGCCTTTGGTAAACAAACTGCATCCTGCTGCAGCCAAATATTTCAAATATTGACTCATCAGTCCAGAGCACCTGCTGCCATTTTTCTGTACCCCAGTTCCTATGTGTTTGTACATATTTGAGTTGCTTAGCCTTGCTTCCACATTGGAGGTATTACTTTTTGAGTGCAATTCTTTCATGAAGACCACTTCTGGCCAGACTTCTCCAGACATTAGCTGGGTGTACTTGGGTCTCACTGGTTTCTGCTAGTTCTGTGCTGATGGCACTGCTGGACATCTGTCGATGTCTAAGGCAGTGTTTCTCAACTCCAGTCCTCAAGGCGGACCAACAGGTCATGTTTTCAGGATTTCCCTCAGATGAAACGGCTGTGGAAATTACTAAGGTAGTGAAACTGATCAAATCACCTGTGCAAAGTAACGGAAATCCTGAAAACATGACCTGTTGGTGCGCCTTGAGGACTGGAGTTGAGAAACACTGGTCTAAGGGAAGTAAGCATGATGTGTCTTTCCTCTGCTGCATCAGGTTTCCTTGGCCAACCACTGCCTCTACTATCCTCATCATTGACCTTTCAATGGTGTCCTCAGTGCTGAAAAATACAGACAGATACTTATTATCCATCATGCTATAACATCAGGGAGGCATGTGACTGGCCCCAAATGTATTCTGCAGCAGGACAACAACCCCAAACATATTGCCAATGTCATTGAGAACTATCTCCAGCGCAAAGAAGACCAAGGAGTCCTGGAGTGATAGTTTGACCCCCACAGAGCCCACATCTCAACATCATCGAGCCTGTGTGGGATCACATGAAGAGACGTAAATCTGTGGTTAGTTCTCCAAGATGTTCGGACCAACCTACCTGCCAATTCCTTCATAAACTGTGTGCAAGTATACCTAGAAGAATTTATGCTGGTTTAAAGCCAAAGGGTAGAATCACCAAATTTTGATTTGATTTAGATTTTTTTTCTGTTCACTCACTTTGCGTTTTGTAAATTGATAAAAACAAACTATTTAAAGCGGAGTTTCACCCAAAAGTCAGTCTCAGGTGTTTCATTTGGCACCTTTTGGGGGGGGGGGAGGGGGAAGAGGACACCTGTCTTTAGACAGCTGTCTTTTCTGCACATCTGGGAGCTGGGGCCGGCAGCTGCGACAGCAGACATCAGCAGCCAAGCTCCCTCCTTCCTCCTTGCTCTGCTACTGGCGGCCTGGCCAATAGCAGAGCGCAGCGGAGCCTCGCGCATGCGCAGTAAGGTGCCTGGCATGAAGCTGTAATGCTACACTACCAGGTTCCCTTACCCGCAATGGATGCGGCTGCACCCGATCCGAAGATCGGCGGTGGGTGCCGGCCACGCTGGACTCCAGGACGGTATGTGTAGCTGCTGACTTTTAATTTTTTTTTGTTTCAGGCGGACCTCCGCTTTAAATGTATATTTTTGAAAGCATTCTTACAGCATTTCTTCACACACGCTTAACACTTAAATATGTATATAGGAACAGATATATTTGTCCATTAAGTATGTTAATGATGCTTAAAGTGGTTGTTAAGGCACTAACTGACCATTATATCATCCTCTCTGTCACATAAAAAGCTGTGTCCTGGTGCCTGTGCTTTATAAAAAGAAATGCAGATTTCGACCTGTTTTAACAGTGTCTTCCAGCGATCACATGACTCCTGGCTCTCGACTCTCCCCGTCTGATATCTCCAGCGGGCGGGGCCAAGATTCCCCTGTTGATGTCAGGTGGGGAGGAGCAGAGAGCCTGGAGTCACATGATCGCTGAAAGACACTGTTAAAACAGGTAGAAATCAGCTTTTTTTTTTTTTTATAAAGCACAGGCACCAGGACACAGCTTTTTATGTGACAGAGGGGATGATATAATGATCAGTTAGTTTAGGAGCAGAGTGGAGCTAGTGGGAGCTGACAGGCCAGTAGGTGAAGGGGGAGGGAGACATGTGAGATCTGCAGATAGCAGGCATTATGGAGACATGTACGCTGACCACGGTGTCAGGGCTCAGCAGCCCTGATATATCATGGTCAGCGTACAAAGGGGAGGGTAGAAAGTGGCAGGATCAGCCAGGTATTTCAGGTGATAAAAGGCATCAAAATACACAGCACAAGCTGTGCTTTATTTATGCTTTAAGGAACAGGATCCATTTTTTTTTTTGGGTTAACAAACACTTTAAGCATTGTAGTGCTGCATGTGGTTTTATCTTACTACAAAACAAAGAGAGTTGTCTTCCTATTGTTTGCCATGATTTTCTCTAAGCCAATGTGAAGCACATCAGCCCACTTGTCCAAAGCTTGCAGGCACAGAGGGGGATTTACTAAGACTTGAGCAGACAGAATTTGAGCAGCTGTGCATGGCAACTAATTAGCTTCTAGCTTTCATTTTTAAAGCTTAACTGAACAAACAGAAGATAGGAGCTGATTTGTTACGATGCACAGCTGCTCCAAAAATTGTCTGCTCCAATTTTAGTGAAATTTCCCCCACAGTCTTTAAAAATTGTACATAGTCCATGCAGTGCCACATTGCTGTTTAGCGGCGCAGAGGTACCCAATGATATCTGGAAAGGCAGCCATGTCTTCTTAAAGTCTACTCTTGGAAATTAAATAAAAAACATATGTAATAGTTGGTCTTTTTAGTAAAACTCCCCCAGAGGAACCTTTTTGAATGTGAAACCCAACTTAATGCTGTAAAGGACATTTTCTTTTTTATTGTGTTCTGTGGTGACCTACCTTGTGGTGATGCTTACCCGCAAGCTGTGGAATTGTGTAAGGTCAAATGTCTACAAAATTGTCTATGTTGATTTGAGCTATGAACTATTGCAGCAAAAGTTTGCACGTTTTCAATTGCCTTGGGGTGTAAAGCTAGCCTTTACCAGACTGGGTATGACTTCCTTTTTGAGAAATATAGACAGGGCTCGACTTGCATTTTCACAAGCTTAGATTCAGGAAAATTCAGAAAAAAAGGATGTTGGCAAACCTAAAGCCCAACTCCAGCTTTTGCAAAACGTTCACTTTCCCTTGAGTTGAACAACTCATTCACATGGCACCATCTTTGTAGCTGATAACTTGCCTCAACACACATTAAAGTGGAGTTCCAGTCACTTATGTGTTTATTAAAGGTCAGCAGCTACAAAAACTGTAGCTACTGACTTTTAATAAACACACACTCACTTGTCCCACGATCCAGTGGTGCACTCACCCCAGAAGTTTTCTCCCTCTCTCCTCCCTCGGTGATGCCAGCATCTCTACCATGGGCACCCGGCTGTGACAGCTTGTGGCTTCACAGCTAGTTGCTCATTGCGCATGTGCGAGCGGTGCTGCACTTTGTTACTCGTCCCGAAGTCTTCTAGGACCTGTCATGTGTCTCAGAAGAGTTCTGGAGGGAGGGGGAATGGGGAACTTCCGCTTCCGATCGCCTAAGGTGACTGGAACAGAAGTGGCAGCAGGTACCTGTCAAAATCGGGTACCTGCTCCCCCCCCCCCCCTCCCCAAAATCTCCATTTCACAAACAGGAGCTGGGGTGGAGGCCTTAAAGCGGAAGTTCCACTTTTGGGTGGAACTCCGCTTTAAGCAATTGTGTAGAGTCATTGTGGTAGCTATACTACTCTTTCTCTAGTGGCTAATTCTAGTTATCTCTACATTTAATACAATAATAAAATGATACAAAAATAACTTTACGGTAAGCACTGCAAAATACAGTACAGAAGTAATATATTTTTTTGAAGAAGAATGACTTACAATAACAAACATTAGTTGAACTATGCCTTCCATTTATTTCCTGGATTGGAGTATAAGTACCCATGTAATTATGTAGGAGTTGGAGCCGTCTAACTAGTAATATACTGTAAATTCACATTTGTGGATATAGTTTTTATAGAATATTTATATCTTATTTACAAATTGCTTATGTTGGTATTTTTAACCATTGCAGTTTATTGTAGTGTATAAAGCATACGAGTTAGCAACCAAGAATTGCAATGGTTAAAGTGCCAAAATCAAAACGCACCGTTCATATTGCAGCCCCCATGTTATGGGGAAAAGGTGGTTTGCCTGATTAATTACTTTGTCTTTAAAGTGGTTCCAAACTCTTCCATATACCCAATGAAGTGACTGGCCTCAGGGGATACACAGAGATGAAACAAATCCTCCTGCATAAGTTGTACCTGTCTATCTGCAGCCCTCTCTCCTCTACAGCCATTCAAAGTGCTGCATTATAAAGCTTGTCTGAGAGTTTAGAAAAAAGGGGTCGGAGAGCTAAAGCTCTGTAGTGAGGAGAGCCTTTTGGTCTTAAAGAGTTGTATTTCGGTCACGAAAGAGTTAAAAACCAAAATGACAGTACTTGAATTGCTTAGTTTTCCCTGCCAGCTAAAGGACCGCATTAGCCATGGAACATCAGAGCATTTCTTTTCAGTCTAGTCCATGATGCTCTGCCCTGGTTGCATGTTTAACCACTTCCCAACCAGTCGCCGTCATTATACTGTGGCAAGGTGGCACGATCCTGTGAATTGCCACCATTGTATGTCGGCTTGTGAACTTGCTATTGTGGGCACGCGCACAAGCTCCCATTGGCCAGTGGGGGAGCCAATCAGCAGGTCGGGCAGAATCTATGTCCGCTGGCCACCTGCGATCGATCCCCGCAGTGGCAGAACGGGGATCTGCCTGTGTAAACAAGGCAGATCTCTGTTCTGACAGGGGAGATCACACAGATCCTGTCTTTCTGCTAAGCGGGAAGATGGATCTGTGTGTTTTCCCAGTAACATAGTCCCCCATACAGTTAGAAAACACAAACAGGGAACACATTTAACCCCTCGATTGTCCCTGATGTTAACCCCTACCCTGCCAGTGTCATTAGTACAATGTCAGTGCTTATTTTTAGCACTGATTACTGTAATAATGTCACTGGTTCCCAAAAAAGTGTCAAAAATGTCAGTTAGGTGTCTGATCTGTCCGCCGCAGTGTTGCAGTCCCGCTAAAAATCACTGATCACCGCCATTACTAGTAAAAAAATAAATAAATAATAAAAATGCCATAAATCTATCCCCTATTCCTGTGCAGTCTGGGTTTGAACCCCTTAAAAAAGTGATTGTAAAGTCTTGTTTTTTTTTTAAATAACAAACACTTACCTCCTCTGTGCAGTTGGTTTTGCACAGAGCAGCCCCAATCCTCCTTCTCGGGTCCCTCTTCTGTGCTCCTGAACCCTGCCTCCTATTGAGTGCCCCCGCAGGCAACAGCTATTTATGGGGGCACCTGAGCTGAGCCAGAACTCTGTGTATACATTCAGACATGGAGCCCCACCCCCTTTCTCCCCCTGATTGGCTGCTTGACTTTGATTGACAACTGCGGGAGCCAATGGCATTGCTGCTGTGTCTCAGCCAATCAAGAAGAGTGTCCTGGACAATTTAGACATTTGTGGACATCGCTGGAGAGCAATGGCGCTCAGGTAAGTAATTAGGGGGTGCTGGGGGGCTGCTACACACAGGGTGTTTTTCTTAATGCATAGAATGCATTAAGATAAAAAAACCATCTGCCTTTACAACCTCTTTAATCTTCCTAAAGAAACCAAAAAAGCCGCCCCCGCCTTCTCCTGTCTCCCCCACGAAAAGGGTCCCCGTCGGCTTGCCCTACACTTTTAGTCTAGCGCCAGTCTTATTGGGGCAGACTGGGCTGGGGGGCAGGGTCCAGGAGGCAAACTGGTCTGGTGCCTCCATAAAGCGGGCGCACTGCTGCCGGTATGAAAATGCCGACCGGTGACTGGCCTGATGTTCGCACAGACCGGCGGCTGCACTTAATACAACTGGTGGCCTTCAATACTAGTAAGTGTGGTACTGGCAGCAGGTCTTAGCAGCCTAATACTCCACTTACCCTCCTCCACAGCATCCTTGGGAGGAAGTTACGATATGTAATGTAACTTCCTCCCAGGGCTCTGTGTCAATAGCATGGAAAATAGAGGAGGGAAGCCCCCAGGTATGGCAGAATACGTTTTTTTTTCTTTGCATTCTCACTGATAACTCTGAAGAGGGCATTTAGGTGGTCTCCTTTCTGCTTGATAACTTTAAAGTGTCTTTGTTATCACTTGGTACTGGCATTTGTTCTGACATCAGTTTGAGATGTTTCAGCTGATCATTCAGAATTCTTGACCGGTACATTTGACCTCCTTCTGACCTGCATTTACCTGTGCTTCATGCAGATTTTGCATTCCAATACATTTGCATAGGTATGGAAAACCTACTTAAAGCAAGCAAAAGCCTCCCAACACAGGAGCTTAGGGTCCATTCACACCAGCTGCTGTGTTGCAACATGTGGTGTGGTGAGGTGGAGTCCTGCAGGACCAGGGCAGTGTTGATGCATTGATAACAGTGCAGTGCACAGTTTTTTATTTTTTGTTTTGTTTTTTTTTGTAAACAAACTTTATTGGATTTTCACATTTATAGAGTTCTATTGGCTGCCATTCAGTGACCTGTGCTGGAAAACGACGACTGCATGCAGTACTTTTTTCAGTGCACACCGCCTGCACACCACCGCAGTGCAGGCCATCATTTTTGCTTGTCTTGTGTTGGGGGTGCTGTGGGGTTGCTTGGGAATAACCACAAAACACAGTCCCACTGCACCTGGTGTGAAAGGACCCTTAAGCAGGCCATAGATTGTGCAATTTTCATGGTTGCAGGAAAGAAAATTGCTTGATTCCCCCATCAACACTGACTGTATCATATTCACCAGGCTGGGGGGCGCGGGGAGACATCCCTGCCTGGTGAACACAGTGATTTACAGATGACAGGGCAGCTTAAACAGGAAGGGTGGGTTATAAATAAAATGGGGGGTGCACAAATTTAGTCAGGCCTAGGGCAGCACAAAACCTAAATACACCACTGGTTGAGATTGTTGCTCTGTGAACTGCATAGAGCTTCTGTACCTTTTACACTGGGGAATTTGGTGATTTGATGTCTTTTACTAACTTTGGCATGGACTCACTCATGGTGTTGGCTTGTTTTAACTTGTATTGCCTCCTCACCACCTATTTTCACTGCTAAAACCTGGCACAAATGCGCTATAACTGTGTGCATTGCAGTTAAATGGGTCAGCTTCGGTGGGCAGTTTGATGCAAAGAATCGCGGCTATGGCATATGCAGACTCTCATGTGTGTGAGGCCTACTTTTTTTGCAGGATTTCACCAGCACACCAGGTGTAGCAAAAATTGGGACATTTATTATCATGTACAAAAAAGTGAAACTTCAGGGTTTTTTATTTAACATCCTCTGTCACCTTGCCACCCATTTTTGTTGAAGGTTGCTTTGCAAGTAATGCACTGGATACTAGGGATTTGACCCTACGTCAAGGTGTCTCAGCAGATACATGGACAGTGCTTCTGTTCTTAGTTCTACCCAAACCCATGCTTAACTATATGAAATACACCAAACCATGCTTTTAATTCCACTCTCCAAGATAGACGATTGTTCACCAATCCTGTGGTTCCTATTATTATAGGTGATGTGATACCCTCCCTCCAATAGATATGTGCTCTGATGAAAATTGAAAACTGTTTCTCTTTGTTCAATAAAAAAATCAACTTTATTTAAATACACTCACAATCTTGATGGTTTGACTTGGCTATATACTGCAGTGCCATGGCGATGGAGGCCAGCTTTATCATACAGATACCTCTTGGTCATTAACTTTAGTTCCTTCACCCTCCTACTCAATTGGTTTAGACTTTGAGTTCCTTTAGCAGGAGAGAAGGTGTACCATGTGACCCTTTCTTAAAGTTAGTAATTAAACTGTATTTTAAATAATTAATTTTTTCTTGTTTTTCTACTAGTCTCTATATATTTGATCTTTTTAAGGAGCCTAGTGATAGCTTTTTAAATTTTTATTTCAGGGGGCATCAGGCATACATGAAATCTGGTCCACACTATGACTTTATGCAATATCGGATGCTGGTGCATGAGATCACCAAGGCTTTCAATGGCATCAGCAAAGAGATTATCCAGATGAAGGATCGGTTTCGGGAAGTATATGATCGGTCAGATCTCTCAGAACACCTAGAAAAGATTCAGGAGCTGGAGAAAGAGAAATTATCTTTGGTAAAGTATATATGCTGTTTTTAAATAGATATGCAGATTTTATTTTCTTGCCTTTCCTGTGCAGAGTAGAGCTAATACTGTACTTACCTGGTTGATCTCCTTTTATCAGACAGCTAGGCTGCAATTAGCCAAACAGAATGCCCAAGACCACCCCAGTGAGGAGTCCTACAAAGAGGAGGTGCAGCAACTAAAACATAAGTAAGTAACCTTAATTGCTCAACTCGATAAAACTTGCTTGTGGTTTAAGACTCTAAAATATTTACAAGTAGCTTTAGCTAAACACTAAACCAGCAACTATGCCATCTGTGTACTTCCATGTCACCCATTGAAGTATTTTAAAATATTTCCTTGGTTTCCTGAAGAGCAGAGGCGTAGCGTGGGGGGTGCAAGGGGGGCCGGCCGCACCGGGCGCAACATCTGGGGGGGCGCGCTCGCACTCGCAGCTCTCTGCCCCTGCCTGGCTCACTCACTCTCTCTGCAGTGCTGGCTGTGCGAATCCAATCCGAGCCGCCGGGTCGCCGCCCACTGTGGAGGGGGGGGTGCCAGGCATGCGGTGCAGTGGGTGCGAAGAAAGAGCGAGGGACTATCTGGGGGAGGGACAGTGCAGCAGCCGCCCAGCGCAGCGCTGAGCGCAGGAGAGAACCACACCAGACCAGCCCAGGCAGCAGCAAGAAGAAGCTGGCAGTGGCGGCAGGTGACACAGGCCAGAGAGGAGAGAGGGAGCCAGTGGTGACAGACGCTGCAGGAGGAAAACCTAGGAGGACCTGGAGGAGAAAACCTAGCCTGCTGACTGCTGTGATCGGGTCCGGGACAGCCGGTGAAAGGTAGGAGTCACGAGTGACAGGAGTCAGGAATGACTGGACTGGAGTACTACTGGGCTCAGTGGGCTGGCTGTGTAGTGCTAGCAGAGCATCTCCAAAACTGAAGTTTCTTTGGGATGTTCCCGGTCTGCAGGTCAAGACTGGCATGTTGAGCTGACCAGATGGATTGAAGTTTGGTTGGTTCAACAGTGACGAGACAGATTTCGATCCATATGTAGCTGCTCCAATCGCACTCAATAAAGTGTTTGAAAATAAACTTGTATTTAGATGCATTTTACTTTAATTACATCAGTATTTTCATAACAAACAATACATGTGCTTAGGGGGTAAGGGTTTCTTTAACTAATCTAGTGGAAGAGACTCGAGTGCTAAAATCCACGGGTTAGGGGGGCGCAAATTACTTGCCTTGCCCCGGGTGCTGACAACCCACGCTACGCCACTGCTGAAGAGTAGTAATTTTTTTCCCTAAACTGCTTTCTGTAATTCTTATTTTTTTAAAAATGTCATAATTCCACACAAATATTAATTTATACACATGCTTGCTCTACATATAACCTTTATACGTTTCTCTGTTAGGAAGTTACCAGTTGCCTAATAATATTTTGTGGGGTCGGGTGTAATTTGGTGTAGGGTGGGTGCTGGAACTTTCATCTGTCATTGTTCCCCTGGTCAAGAGCTAGACTCCTTCGCTCCTGCTTTGTTTAGGACATTGGTCTCCTAACTGGAGAAATCGTCCGAATGTCCGGCTCTAGGGGCGCTATTCCTTCCACTGACCCCAACAAGGGGGTACCATTCTTTTGACTGACACCAACAGTGGGGAACCATTCCTCTCACGGTTACCAACAATGGGACATTTTTCCTTCCTCTGACACCAATGATGGAACACTATTCCTCCCACTGACACCAGCAGTGGGGCATAATCCCCCCCCCCCCACTGATATAAACAATTAGGCACTATTCCTCCCACTAATGCCAATGATGGGGCGCTATTCCTTCTCCTACTGACTACATGTACTATGTATTATTTTTTACTCCCGCTGATTCTGGGATATTTTCTACTTCCACTGACCACTCCAGCCCACCTAAAGTCTGAAGGACAGTAAACCAGCCCTGTTTAAAGAGTTTGGAAACCCCTGGTTTAGGACATATGTGGTGTAGAGAAAATTCTGTTGAAGTCTCTGTAGACACCTCAGTTCATGCTATATATGAGGACAAACTCATATATATAGTGGGGTTGCCACAGCAAACAATGGAGGTCACCAACCCAAAAATAGGTTTTCAAGGGTGGCCTGCCAGTGTTTGTATGTACACCAAAAACATCTTATAATATAAAAAAAAATCATAAATGTTACTATACAAAAACTGTATAATATATGTGTAGCCCTGTTATAGGGGGGTCATATAAGGTTACCCTCTCCACACATGCTATGGCGCTAACCTGCAGGTAACCAAATGAGCCAGAGCCTTCGCTAAAGAAAGCGTGGACTATGAATATATAATTGGCAGTGCCTTCACCTAGAACAGGGCTCCAGCATATGTAGAGATGATCCCTTTCTAGGACAATAAGCCCTCATACACGCAGGCATTTTTTAATGCCACGTTTTTGGGCGGTTTTTACAGCTCTCCATGTTATTCAATGGCCCTCTAAAAACGCTGACGTTTTTGAGCAGTAGAGGGCGTCGGCATTAGTGAGCTGTAACTGGGACCAATGCGTTCCGAAGCTGCAGCGTCATGGCGTTTTTGATGCAGAGCCGGCAAAACGTTCAATAACGTTGCTTAAGGTTGTATACACAGCGTTAAGCCTCGTCAGGCGTTCTATTCAAAATCAGTGGTTCCCTATGGGAGCCCATTGATTTGAATAGAAGTCGCACCAGAAGTCGGATCACGATGATCCAACTTGCGACGCGACTTGTGTGCTAGGGATCTTAAAGGGGAACCCCCGCAAAAAAAATTGCGTAGGGTTCCCCCCCTAGAGCATACCAGGCTCTTCGATCTGGCATGGATTTTAGGAGGATTCCCTACGCCAAAAAAATGGCGTAGGGTCCCCCCCAAAATCCATACCAGACCCCAGTGGCGTAGCGTGGGTTGTCAGCACCCGGGGCAAGGCAAGTAATTTGCGCCCCCCTAACCCGTGGATTTTAGCACTCGAGTCTCTTCCACTAGATTAGTTAAAGAAACCCTTACCCCCTAAGCACATGTATTGTTTGTTATGAAAATACTGATGTAATTAAAGTAAAATGCATCTAAATACAAGTTTATTTTCAAACACTTTATTGAGTGCGATTGGAGCAGCTACATATGGATCGAAATCTGTCTCGTCACTGTTGAACCAACCAAACTTCAATCCATCTGGTCAGCTCAACATGCCAGTCTTGACCTGCAGACCGGGAACATCCCAAAGAAACTTCAGTTTTGGAGATGCTCTGCTAGCACTACACAGCCAGCCCACTGAGCCCAGTAGTACTCCAGTCCAGTCATTCCTGACTCCTGTCACTCGTGACTCCTACCTTTCACCGGCTGTCCCGGACCCGATCACAGCAGTCAGCAGGCTAGGTTTTCTCCTCCAGGTCCTCCTAGGTTTTCCTCCTGCAGCGTCTGTCACCACTGGCTCCCTCTCTCCTCTCTGGCCTGTGTCACCTGCCGCCACTGCCAGCTTCTTCTTGCTGCTGCCTGGGCTGGTCTGGTGTGGTTCTCTCCTGCGCTCAGCGCTGCGCTGGGCGGCTGCTGCACTGTCCCTCCCCCAGATAGTCCCTCGCTCTTTCTTCGCACCCACTGCACCGCATGCCTGGCACCCCCCCCTCCACAGTGGGCGGCGACCCGGCGGCTCGGATTGGATTCGCACAGCCAGCACTGCAGAGAGAGTGAGTGAGTCAGGCAGGGGCAGAGAGCTGCGAGTGCGAGCGCGCCCCCCCAGATGTTGCGCCCGGTGCGGCCGGCCCCCCTTGCACCCCCCACGCTACGCCTCTGCCAGACCCTTATCCGAGCACGCAGCTTGGCAGGCCAGGAATGGGGGTGGGGACGAGCGAGCGCCCCCCCCCCCGGCACCATACCAGGCCGCATGCCCTCAACATGGGGCATATGGATGCTTTGGGGCAGGGGGGGCTCTGCACCCCCCCACCCCAAAGCACCTTGTTCCCATGTTGATGGGGACAAGAGCCTCTTCCCGACAACCCTGGCCATTGGTTGTCGTGGTCTGCGGGCGGGGGCTTATCGGAATCTGGAAGCCCCCTTTAATAAGGGGGCCCCCAGATGCCGGCCCCCCACCCTATGTAAATGAGTATGGGGTACATCGTACCCCTACCCATTTACCTGGAAAAAAAGTGTACAAAAAAACACACTACACAGCTTTTTAAAATATTTTATTAAATCAGCTCCGGCATCTTCTCCCCTCTCTTCTTTCTTCGGCTCTTTTGCGGGGTCTTCTGTCTTCTGCTCTTTTGCCGCTGTCTCCTCAGCTAGCTTCTCCCGCCTCTGCTTCTTCTGCCGGAGCTGATTTAATAAAATATTTTAAAAAGCTGTGTAGTGTGTTTTTTTGTACACTTTTTTCCAGGTAAATGGGTAGGGGTACGATGTACCCCATACTCATTTACATAGGATGGGGGGTCGGCATCTGGGTACCCCCTTATTAAAGGGGGCTTCCATATTCCGATAAGCCCCTGCCCGCAGACCCCGACAACCAACGGCCAGGGTTGTCGGGAAGAGGCTCTTGTCCCCATCAACATGGGGACAAGGTGCTTTGGGGTGGGGGGGTGCAGAGCCCCCCCTCCCCTGCCCGAAAGCACCCACAAATTGCACAAAGGCACCTTTTGCACGCCTCCGCCACTATCCTTCCCCCACCTTTTTATGTTTTTTACGTGTTGTTTGTTGTGTTTTTGTCACTTTTGATTGTTGTGGGTACACTCGCACAGTTTGATTAGTAAGGTGTACGGTCTTCGGGCCTACCCTGAACGTCTTGGGTAGGTGGTGGGTATGGCCTTTTGGCTTGATCCACCGCCTCTCATGGGGTCTCCCTTCAGGGGAGCCCCACCTAGTATCGGGTGCGGCCGGTTCCGGCTGGCCCTCAAGAGAATGGGGGTTGCCTGGCTTCGGCTAGGTAATCCTGGTGCACGATACCTCAATTCCTGTCAGGAGCCTTGCACCCCGGGGAATCAGGGTATAGGTCCTTCCTCTTTGGAGGGAAACCAGGTGTACACCTAGTGCACTTTTTGTGTCTTCACTTTTGTGTTGTGCCCTTTTTTATGCACCGGCTGAGCTTGTAAGGTGTGTTTCACACCACCACGGGCTTCAAAAAAAAAAATCAATGCTACCGGACCGCTAACTATCTAAGTGGCTGTCGGAAGCCTAACCTGTCCCTACCCTGAGCTGCTTACTGTTCCCTAGGCTAATACTAGCTAGGAACCCCCAGACCAAAAAGGGACACTGTTGCTTTAAATAATGAAGTGGCAGATATGCACTTCAACACAAACTAGTCAAATGAGTTATAATCAAATGAGCTTTGCTCTCACACACTTGAGAATAGCCCAAGTATATTGCAGTATGCAAATATAAAGTAAATCAGAGCAGCCTCTAACACAGGGATATGCAGATACAGTATCTCTGATTCCCACACAGGAGTGCTCACACAGGAGTAACAGAAATATAACAGTGAGCTAAACAAGGATGTAACACTTGCTTATATTGTATTGTCCCTTTTTAGCCTGGAAGGAGATAACACAAAATCAGTCTGCAGCACCTCTTGCTGGCATAGCATGTGTCTGGTCTCTCTCTCCTCACTTCCTGTAAGACATCCACATATATAGCCTTGAGGGCTTTCTTGAACTTTTAGCAGGGGCAGGAAACAACCTCTTAACAGGAAGAATCTGTTTGTAATAAAACTCTATGGTAGGCACCAGGCATGAATGTAAAAAACCTCCAGTGTACAAAAGAACACTTCCCTACATATGCATAGGTATATACTTCTACATACTGTACAAAGTTGTATGTGGAAGTATATACCTATGCATATATTTTTCAACTATATGTTTTTCACTTTTTAGAACTAAGACATTTTCTACTGGATAACTGTTAAAAGTGAATATGATGATCTACAGAAGCGGCATTTAACCATGAAACGCATTATTGTATCAGTACATTTGACAGTAATTCCTTTTACTCGATGAATTCATTTATGAATTAAAGTAGAACTATAGGCAAAACTTTTTATTATTAATTTTGGATAGACCAAGGGAGAGTTATAGCTCCTGTCAGATTTTTTTTTTCAACATCTGTGTCCCATTGCGGACATTTCCCTTCACTTCCTGTCACAAAGCCAAACAGAAAGTAAGAGGAAACCCCTGCAAATTAAGGGCAGTTATTGGGGACCCCCAGGTCACCAAAACGAGTGTACCCATGGGAAGATTTCCTCTCTATT
This sequence comes from Glandirana rugosa, assembly GCA_018402905.1. NCBI lineage: Eukaryota > Metazoa > Chordata > Amphibia > Anura > Ranidae > Glandirana > Glandirana rugosa. The sequence continues at coordinate 360,318 of BLSH010378393.1, read as the reverse complement.
ACTTTTCTGAGGACAACCCAAAATGCGGGATTTTCTTTTACTTTCAATGATAATGGTAAACAGGAAAAATAGGATGTATCTCCTCAATGGGGGGGGGGGGGGGGGGGTA
>BLSH010378393.1:327523-360199 GCA_018402905.1 Glandirana rugosa | reverse complement strand
TGATAATGGTAAACAGGAAAAATAGGGTGTATCTCCCCAATGGGGGGGGTTTGGGGGGTACAAACTGAAATAAAAACCTGACAGGTGTTCTAATCCCTCTTCACTCTATCCAAAACTAAAAAAAAGTTTTGCCTTTAGTTAAACTTTAAGATTTGTATACATTTTTAATGCTATATCAATTTTTGTATGAAAAAATTTATGCCATTTTATATATCATTGATGTTTTTTGGTGCATCTTGTAAGACCATACAAATACCGGCAGGCCACCCTTGAACACCCACTTTCCCCTTTTGTTTCTATTTACTTTGCTGTAATAGGTATCTGTTTCTTGCTAGCAACAGTGCATTGCTCTGTTTCCTGAGAGGGATAGGAGAGGCTGGATCAGATCACAGATAGCCTGCTCCAGCTACTTCAGGCACAATGAAAATGGGGAAAAAAAGGCAAAATAAAAACGTTTTTTGCTAAATATAAACAAAACCCTGAGGGCCGGTTCTCACCTAGGCGATTTCCGATCCGACTTGTGTCGCCTCAAATCGTTTGACATCAGAAATCCCATTGAAATGAATAGGAGCCGCCTTAATATGCGCTACTCAAGTTGCTCCAACTTCAGGGCGACTTCTGAAAAGGTTCCTGTACTGTTTCAAGGCGACTTCTAGGCGATTTGAGTCCATAGAAGTCAATGGAAGTCTCTTCAAAGTCCGATCACACTCTATAAAGAAGCGACTTTACAGGCAAAAGAAAATACTTTTTTTAAGGCAACCTCCCTCCCTCCCTTCTCTGATTGGCCACAGGCAAAGTCGCTTGGCATGGAGGTCGCTTCAGGTCTTGTTGTAAGTTGCCCAAAGTTGCGCTGAAGTCACGTTCAAATCGCCTAGGTATGAACCGGCCCTACTGCTAACCCCATGCTGCCTTAACAATTCAGCTATTTGGCTCTGAATTTTCGGAAAGAAGATATTAGGCTTGATTCACAAAACATAAAAAGGATGAAAGATTCACTTTCAAAAATCACTGGACTGAAAATAACTGTCAGATTTTCAAAAATAAGAATCTTTATCCTGGTGTGTTAACATTCTAGAACATTTTGTATTTGTGCTATAGTACTGAGAAGCAAAAAACTTACCATTGTTGTTGCTTGAATCAAACTGTCCAATAGATGGAGGTCCTCTGTAAAAAAAAAATCAAAAAAGGAAAGCAAATATCAGTTTCTTCTCTGTTTTTACTGCATTACCTATGTACACTAAGCCATGTCTCACACCAATGTGACTTGTCATCTTACTTGACAATTCAAAATTATATGACAAGTTGCACTCCATTTGCGGCAATAGAACCATTCAAAAAGGTTCCTGCACTATTTCTGTGTGATTTCAGTGTGACTTGCATTGGCACTTGTTAAATGAAGTCGCACACATGTCAGCAAGCCGCATATGAAATTACACCGACAGTCGGCTTTAAAGTCGCACTGAAGTAGCGCAAATTCAAAGCCGCACTGCTGTGAACCAGGGCTAAGTAATGTAAATACTGTTTAAAAAATTGGAACAATTAAGAATTAAAATCAGGTTGAGCAATGTTGTTGATAAACATTGCCAAACTGTTTTTTTTTTTCTGCCGACCTTCTCTGTGTACTCGGCAATGCAGCTGTGATTAATCAGAGCAGAATTGCCGGGTACTGGGACAAAGAAGGATCACGGCAGAAGGACTGGACGTACTAGACACGCCCTGTGTACAATGATGACATGTTTTTGGGAGTGTCTAGTACACTCAGAGTCTGCAACTTGGAGTCACACAGAGATGTGCTTCGGCCATTATTCAGTCTTTAATGGTTTTTCATGATATATGTGAATTACAAAAACAGATGGGATATGGTTTTAAACCAATGAGAAAAAACATGGCTGTGCAATGGTTATGCAACATCTGCTGTACTCCTCTAAGTACATGCAAAGATTTCCCAAACTACACTTAGTCTATGAGCAGCCTGTCTTCATCACTTTACATTAAAGCTGGACATACATAGAACAAATTTTAGCCAGTTCATCAGGAACTTCTCTCAGTGGGTGGCCCTGCCAGCTGCCTCCTACCTCTTTGATTGAAAAATGGAAGAAGGCAGACAGAAAATTGTTGGCTGAACAATGCCTGCATCCAATGCAGCCACTGCATTAAAAGGCAGAGTCAATGATTGGCAAATAATCCACAAGAGGTAGCACATAACTGATGGGGCAGACTGTCAAAACACAATAGCTGCAGCGGGAGATTCTCCCATCCATAGTGTGCAGTACCGATGGCAGAATCTGTTAGATGAAATCTATATGTATATGACCAGCTTTAGGGAAATTTGTAAGACACCAAAAGGGACCAAATGTTTGACATTCACCATATCTATAGACAGGGCTTTTTTTCAGTTGGAACTTGGTGGAACTCATTTTCCCCACCTCTGTCTCAGGCCCTTTGTTCCCTGATCACCACTATCACTTGTAAACACAGAAGTCTGGTTTCTTTGTTTACAAGTGACAGCTTGTCTCCCAATGGCTCCTACAGATCTGATGTCCTGGATGGCTCCCACTAAATTCAGAATGGGGACAAGAGAGATGCAGGTGCCCGGGGAGCAGTAAGGTGGTAACGTGGTTGAGTTCCTGCACCTATTTTCTGAGAAAAAAAGCTCTGTCTATAGAACATACTTGAGCCATTGCTTTATTTCCTGAGTTCAAGGCACACAGTTTTTGCTACATAACAGTGGTGACATTGTGATAGTAAGAAACTATTCAAATAGGTGGACAGTTAGAAATATCCTTTTATGGCATTAATGTGATGCACAAAAAAAAAGAAAGGAGCTAAATGGCTACAAAAAAATAAGACATGCATGCATTTTTTTTAACAAGTGGCACGCTGCATTAAAACCGTTTAAGTGATGGAGAGTGATAATGGTTATTTTCATTATTATTTTGACTAATATACATCACTATGACAACACTTTTCAAGCGCCTCAGCTCTAAACAAGCACTGCGGCTGTTATTCTGGGTGTTTCATAAACACTACCTAAACTTCTATATTGTGTGTAATGTAAGCCAGATGTATATTATTTATAGCTCCCATCCGTTCCCTTAGGATAATTAAAACCGTGGAAGCAATCAGTGAAGTACTGCAAGATTTCAAGTACGACTGTGAAGAAATACAATGACGTCTCCCTCTTTGGAAGGCACAAAGAGAAAATGGGGCCCAGTCTGGAGCGCTTCTTTGAATCTGCACTACAACTGAGCCATTTCATCTGCTGCCCTCTGGGATGACATTCTGGTTGTTTATTAATAGGTGCTTCTGCTTTCCAGCCATGGCAGGGGATGCCTTTTATTGCACAGCATCTTCTATCCATTTGCGCTTGGGTCTTAATCTGCAGTTCTTTTCAATAAATGTTTTTATAGGGTATGTGTAAAATGCCTTATGATCTGTTTCCAGTGAGACAGCCTTTTATTTTTATCTTCATCGCCAACAAAATAAGGCTGCTGCCACATTTATATTGTTTTTGTACACTTTAAGTAAACTTGCAGTACGAGACATGTAGAGACCGCCATTTCTGACCGTCTTCTGAAAGGATAATTTATTGGCTCTGATACTTTTACTTCTGCCACTGAATCTCTGACATGTAGCACTCATGCCTTCAGTAAAATCAGAATGTTGACAGAACTCCTGAGTTGCCTACTTATTCTAGGTCAGTGAATCAATTTAGTGCCACTAGGTTAGCTTGACAGCTAGGCAACTAGCTTTGCAGAAGGAAAAGTGACCAATGGCAGCTTTTATGATTCTCCTTTATATTTTTAGCTTTCTTAGATTAGTCTTAATTAGATTTTTTTCTTTGTATTGATTTATTGATCTGCAGTGGTAGAGTTGTACATTTTTTGTGGGTCAAATTCGCAAATTAATACCAATATTGTGGTCTTCAACACCTCTGTTTTAGTATAATATAATAAATAAAAACTACAGAAAATATACAACGTTGTATCATTAGTCATTTAATATTCTTGTATAATTTTTGTGCCTTTAGACTAAACTACTCTCATGTTAAGGATTCCTCTTTCATCCCAGGCTGCCTTTAACATTTGGCACTGATTGTGAGATTGCTGCAATGTTAAATTTTGATGTAGTTAAGCAGAATGTGTATTGGGTACTGATGATTGCAGTAGAAACTTGAGTACAAACATTACATACAAAATTAGGTGTGCTTTGCTTTGGGTACCCCCAAACAAGGTGGGCATTGCAGGTACTTTTGGGCTTACTGATATCCTGATTTGGTGCTAATGTCACTTAGAAGAGCCAACAGCACAGCTTATAGTGTCTCTTCTCCTTGGTATGGAACCCTCTTTACCGGAGACGTAACTAGAACCTTCAGGGCCCTGGTGCAAGAAACCATGAAGTCCCCTTCCATCCCATTCCAGTTCTGGGGTGCACATCCAGTGTGCTCTGTGACTGGACACAGCTGATCATGGCAAAGGGCCAATCACAGCGGCCCTTTACCATGTGATCAGCTGATCACATGTAAACTGACTTGCCGGTATCAGCAGAAGTTTCCTCCCACGCTGTGTCTGTATGAAGAAAGGAGAGCCGTTAACTGGCAAGACTATTAGTACATTGTTTACACTAATAATCGGGGCACTGATTATCAGTGCAGCCTATCAGTGCTGCCCATCAGTGCCTCCTCAGCAGAAATATGAGCTGAGGGCATGTCTCTCATACAGCCCAGAGCCTGCACTGACGGTTCCCCCTCCCTCCTTACTTGCACACATGGAAGAGGAAAGAGCTGATTTGCTCCTTCTCTTCCTGTGTGTGCACTGTAGGAAGTGTGAAGCCCAGCAGGTGAATGATCATATTCAGCTGCTTAGTTTCTCACTTCCCGTAGTGCACACAGGAGGAGAGTAACAGGAGGAGAAGGCGCAGAACAGCTCTCTTCTCTCCCATGCGTGCAGAGAGGATGAACTGTCAGTGCAGTCTCTGGGCTGTATGAGAGAGCTCAGAGCCCTGTGCCTAGCAACCCGCTGGGGCCCCCTGACAGTGGCGGAACACCAGGGCCCAGTTGCTAGTGCAACCTTTGTGCCCCTGGTAGTTCTGCTACTGCTCTTTACCATAGATCATTTTTGTTCCACTGACCACCAATGAAACAGGCATATCACCACAGGCCACCAATATAACAGGCAGAGAAAGGCACTTTATCACTAACCACTAGTGTACTGAAGGGGAGGAAACTACAACTTTCTGTCAATGTAATGGGGAGGTGTACATCACCAATTGCCAACAATGTAACAGGGGAAGAGGACAAGTCCCCACTAATAATCAATGTAAGGAGGGCAATACAATTTTTACTACATGCAAAAAACAGATACACACTCAGTCCACTGTCCCATACACCAGAAACTGGTATCTGTAGCAGCGCTTCCTCACAGTATTTAATTGTGACAGCTGATCGACATATCTGCAGTGTGAAACAAACACCATAAGTGAGCAGGTGAAAGAGTCAGGAAAGAAGTGAAAAATAGTTTTCTGGTGCTGGACATGCACCACGCAACGCCAAACTGCACCACGTGAATCACTCCCCCAGGACCTTCACCCACCAAATATCGGCAAATAAAGCGCCTTAAGGTTACCCCAGTAAGTCCTCCTCTCAGGTACACCTCTCACATTGTTCGGTCATGGATGGGCATAAAAGAAAAAATGCTGGACATAGCGTAATAACTTCTAAAAGATTTATTTCAACAACAACAACATATCACAACATATCACACTTACAGGATCAATAGTAAAACCAGGCATAAAAACGTGTGTAGATAAATATATCACAGTCACTCCAGATGGTCCAGCCACGGTCTCTGTCACAGACTCTGAGCGTCCCTTCCTGACGGTGACACGGACGCATCACTTCCAGTTACCGCTAGGTCACTTTCTGATTTCTGATGCGTTTCGTCACCACGACTTTAACAGAGGGCGCGGCTTAGCGGCACGGCTCATCAATTAAATAGGGAAGCTTCGACTGCGGTCCTCCCACTGACGTCACCTCTCAGTTCAAACAGCCATACATGTCAGCGGTGTATTCAAACAGTGACAGTCCTCTAACTCAGAAACCACCGTGCCACATCACTGGAACCTACAGCTGTGCAAACCCGATTTTATCAGGTAAAGATCTCAGCAATCCAGTACCGGTGTGCCACGGTGACCCACAAACTCCCCTCTTCAATATCCGCAATCCCAAACGCCGGAAAACCAGTGTAATGGTCTGCAGAGTTATAAAGTGACATCCTAAAAATCATAAAAATTCATACAATACAATCCAAATACATATCTGATCAGGTAATCATAAATGAATACACAAAGCAGATAAATGCATCAAATTTAATGTAGTGTATGCCCTGGAATGCCCTTATGCTGACTCCAACTGTTGTAATAGAGACTTATCCCTTGCTGAGACCTCTATGCCTGGCTTGTATGAGCAGATTTAATCACCGCGGACAGTCTTTGCCAGATAGCTTGAACTCACCAGGCACCGATTCTTCCATAATCGTATATTTATTGCAAATAGGTACAGCATAAAACAAATGTAGCAGATGGTTGAAAGATGGTATCTGCAGGTCAAAACATGGTAATGTGTCCTAGGTTGTGAGTAGATTGTGTGAGGCCTAGATATATGTGGCCATCTTCTTCCTCATGAGACAGAGAGAAGAGAACTAGGAAGAGGAAGTTACATCACAGAGTGAACCAGGAAGAGGAAATTACCTCAGAAGATGGGAGGGAACGCACTTAGAAAACAGAACAGGATAATGCAATATCCAAAACAACCACAAGATGGCAGTGTAATAACCAACTATATAAACATTACTAAAACTACGCATAGCATTATGTTTACATGACAGTACATGTAACAGCACACTCCCCGTCTGGTATTGTAAATACCACTATGTTATATCATAATGGTAGTTATGCAATGCAAATAAATGATGGTGCAATTTGCAGTTGTCTTGAAGACCTGAAAGACAAAAAATAACATGCATGTATATGCAACAACAATAACTGCAATAAGGTATCAAGAAGTGTCACTTAAAGTTTAAGGCATCTTTTTGTTGTGATGTAAACTGGATCCAACAAACCCAAGTAAGCAAGTTCAGTCTCCAAAAGACAAGAGTAGAACAAGTTCTGTGATGGGTCTGAGGAAAGTCTTTACAGTTCCTTGTCTGGCAACCTTCACCTCTACTTTACGTACCATACCATCATCACTAGCGATGGTCTTTATAATGAGTCCCATGGGTCATTCAGTTCTTTCGGCTTGCTGGTCCTTGAGAAGAACAAGGTCTCCAATTTAGAGGTTAGTGTTCAGATCAGCAGCAAAGGTCTTGAATTCAGGACGAATCTCAGGATCCTTGTCAGGATCTAGAAGACTGAAGATCTCAGGGGTAGTTTCTTCTGTATGATCCAGCAGGAGTTCAGGTCCTGATGAGTTTGCAAAGGCACTTGCAGGCATTGGTCTGGTGGCATGATCTGCAGGATTATGCTCCGATGGAACACAATGCCATTGTTCAGGCCTTGAGGATTTTCTGATTCTTTCTACACGGTTGCTGATATAGACATAGAAGCATTTTGTCCGATTGTATATGTAGTCCAAAACAACCTTGCTGTCTGTGTAGAATTTGAGGTAATCTATTTGAATGTCTAGCTCACGCAGTATAAAATCTGCAATTTCTACAGCTAGTACAGTCCCACAAAGTTCAAGCCTGGGAATTGTGTGCTCAGGCTTAGGCGCTAACTTAGCTTTGCCAAACAGAAACCCTACATGGGTTTCATTGTCAGAGTCTCTTACCTTGAGGTAGGCAACAGCTGCTATGGCCTCAGTGGATGCATCTGAGAAGATGTGAATCTCTTTTCTCTGACTTGCAGCAAGGAAAGCTGAAATGTAGCGTGGTATATCCATTCCATCTACAGCATGTAGAGATTGTTTCCTTTCCAGGACTTCCACTTTGAATATGTGTCTGTTGGTAGCAGAGCATCCCAATCTTGAATAGTCTCTGCTAGTTGTCTTAATAAGCATTTGGGAGCCGTAAATCCCAGTGGATCGTATAGACTGTTCACCATTGACAGGACCCCACGTTTGGTGAATGGCTTGTCTGCAGAGCTGACTTGAAAGCCAAAGGTGTCTTTAAATAAGTTCCACTGTAAGCCCAGACTTCTCTGAACAGGAGGCATGTCTACTCCCAGATTTAGCTCTTTAAATCCTGTTGCATGATCACCAGGCTGAAGGGCTTTCATCACAGCAGCACTGTTTGAGGCAATCTTATGTAGTCTGAGGTTGGAGCAGGTCTATGGCTTCTTCATCTGTGGGTAAGGATTTGAGTCCATTATCCACGTAGAAGTCTCTCTTAATGACGTGTCGAGCATCTGCACCGTATTATTTTTCGCCATCAAGAGCAGTCCTTCGTAAACCATATGTTGCATCAGCAGGTGAGGGACTGTCTCTGAAGACATGTACTTTCATGCGGTATTCAACCACTTCATTGTCATTGTCACGGTGCCACAGAAATCTTAGGAAGTTCCTATGGTCTTCTCTTACTATAAAGCAATGGAACATTTGTTCAATGTCAGCAGTTATGGCAACTGGCTCTTTTCTGAACCTCATAAGTACTCCTTCAAGGTTGTTGGTTAGGTTAGGACCAGTAAGAAGAACATTATTTAGGGATACACCTTGATGCTTGGCACTGGAGTCAAACACTACCCTGATTTTCTTTGGCTTACGTGGGTGATACACTCCAAAGAAAGGCAGATACCAGCACTCGTCGTGTTCAAGAAGAGGTGGAGCTGGCTCAGCGCAATCATTGTCAAAGATCCTTTTCAAAAATGCAATGAAATGTTCCTTCATTTCAGGCCTGTTCTTTAGTGTTCCCTGAAGTGAGTTGAATCTGGATAAAGCTTGTTCACGATTATTTGGAAGTCTGACTCTTGTAGCACGAAGAGGTAATGGTGCAACACAACGATTAGATTCATCTTTGTAGAGTTCACTGTCCATTATTGCGATAAACTCTCTATCTTCAACTGACAAGGCTATTCTGTTGTCATCGGGTTTTGTACAAAACACTGTGTTACCTAAGTTGTCATCATAGGGGATGGGAGTAACATCAGATATTTGGATAATGTCAAGGGGCTTCTCCCTTACTTCATAGTGATGAGGGCATGGTCTAAAGTGAGATACATGCCAATTTCTTAGCACATGAGTCTTGAAGGAGTTAATCTCAGATGGCATTTGCATTCTGTTTAAGCGTACATCGCCCACTATTACCCAGCCCAGATCAAGTCTTTGTACAAGACTAGTATTTCAGCATCCAGACCCCCAGACGACGTCCATTAAGACAAAACGTGTCGGGTGTTGCTGACTCCAGATTGCTGCGACAAATTTTACATGTTTTTGGATCCTTTTTACTACCTGCTGTTTTGTTCTACTTTTATTTTACCATTAAAGCCTTACCTCATAGAGAGGTTTTTTTACACTATGGAGAGTCTTTTTGTCTCCTTAAATCTTCACTTGCACCTTTTTGGACATCCCTGTCCTGGCATTTCCGGAGGAGCAACCCCTTCAAGAGAGCTTGCTAATCGGGTGAACCCTGACATGTGATTTAGAAGTAGCCTGTCATAGGAGGATAAGTCTCCCCTGGAAAGATCCCGAGCTATCGTGGAGTGTGTGACGTTGGTTCAGTCTATTTCTGATGTCTGGTTGTCCATATATATTCAGGCCTGAATATACCTTATATCTGGTAAGCCTCACTTTGGAAGAGGTCGGCTTGCACTGTGGGAGTCTACTACCACCACCCCACCAACTTCTTCATTTTTTTCTGGGATATGCTGACTGTCATATATATATATATAAGACTTTGACACTATTTACACTTCCTCGATTTGTCCATTCACTCTTTCCCCCTTCTATGGACACCCACCTTTGAAGGACTCTTTGAGAGACTTCCTTGTTTCTGTCACTATATTTTTTGCATTTTTATTTTATTTTATATATCCCATTTATGATCTAGTTCGATTGATTTTTTTTATCATTTTTTGTGATTTCTGTTTTTTTATATTTGGTTGTCTCACGTAGAGTTTTGTACATACACATGTGATGGTTCACTGGATTTCAACTTCAACGGTACACACTGTATACATTCTTTCTACATTTATTCACACAGGTTGAGCACCATATTTTTGTTTTTTATGCCCTTCTTTGCTGTGATATGGGAGACCATGAACCATCGGCCCTTCTGCAGAAGGTTTATACACGACTAGGACAGGTGTTGAGAGTATATGGTGTTGCATGTCCCTTTATGCCAAAGATCTCAAAGAATTTAGGCTTGACCAGGGATCTGTTGCTCTGCTCATCTATTATGGCATACGTCCTGGTAGCTTTCTCAAGTTGATCCTTTAGATATATTTTGACTAGACATACCTTGGCACAGCATTTGTGGCTTGATCCTTCTCCACAGACTTCAGTACATGAAGAAGAGATGCTTGTGGTGGCTGGTGCATGGCCTTGTTGCTCCCCGCCCAGATTTGATGCAGGGTCCAATGCAGATGGCTGCCGTGAATTGTCTGGAAGTGGAGCAGGATGCATAGCTGTAACGTGTTTGTCACTACTGCATTCTGTGCACTTCATGGCAACTTTACAGGTTTTAGAAAAATAGTCATAGGAAGCACGGCACCTATAGCATATTCCAAGTTTCTGGAGAATCTCCCTGCATTTTTGGACAGTCTTTGCCCTAAGCCCACGACATTTCTTTAGAGGGTGAGTTTTTTTGTGAATAGGGCACTGACAATTTGGATCTTTATCTCTATCACCCGAATCACTCTGGTAAGCGGGAGAGGATACGGGAGGTGAGAAATTTGTATTTTTAGCAGATACTGCTCTATATAAGTCTTTGTTTTGCTGCTTTGTTATCATACCTTGATGAGGATGATGATGATGCAGGCAAGCTAGACTAGCTGAAGCTGGGATCATTTCTCATCCAGGCTTGATCACTGATGAACCTGCAAAAATATGAGAATGGAGGAAAGGGTACGTTATAGTCTCTTTTATATCTTGAGCCCTGCTATGCCGATTTCTGCTGCAGGTTGTATGGCAGTTTAGACACCATTGGATTCGCACCATGGGCGGTGTCCAGATAGCTCAGCCCAGGTAGACCAGGGCCTGTCTTAGCCAATTCTAGCTCCACAAGGAGGTCACTTAATTCTTGAAGCTTGTAATGATCTTTGTTTCCTATTTTTGGAAAGTTTTGCGGTTTGTTGAATAGAGCACTTTCTATAGCTTCAGAGCTACCATAGGTTTGCTCGAGTCTTGCCCATGCAGTAGCAAGACCTGCATCTGAGTAGTCAACATGTACTGCTCTCAGTCTTTTAACACAATCTGCAGATTCTGGCCCCAGCCACTTTATGAGCAAATCAAGTTCCTCCTTGGCAGTAAGGTTGAGATGAGCGATAGAAGCTTTGAAGGTTGATCTTCAAGCTCTGTAGTTCTCTGGACCGTCATCGAACCTTGAGAGGCTAATGTTAATGAGCTTGTGACAAATCGTATATCTGGCGAAATCAGACAGGTCTGATTTCTCACTCTTTGATGCCAACGTAACTTGTGGGACCCCTTGGGTGTGAAAGTTCTCTGTGTTATTTGTTCTCTTCTGTTGGCTGTTGCTTGAACTGTGGCTTGTCGCTGGCAGTCACCTTTTTGTTGACAGGAGGTGATGTGGTTTGCTGTGTGAATACACTTGCTTTGTGGACTTGAAGAGGCTCAGGCTTGTGCGTGTTAGAGGTCTCTGTGTTAAGTGTCTGAACAGTAATGTTAATAGGTGGTACAAGTGATGATTCTGTATCATTGCAAACACTATGCATTAGCACATATTCACTGGTGTGTTCAATTGGATCTTCCATTTCTGCTGGAATAGAACAGTCTGAGTTAGTATTTTCTCCCATTGCTTGTTCAAGGACCTTTAGCCTTGCTCGGGCAACTGCTTCCCCCCTTTCCACTTGCAAAATCTTTATTTGGGATTCCGCCTTTGCTTGGCGAGCTGTCATCTCTGCTTGGCAAACTGCTATCTCAGCTTCCTTTCTGGCAAATGAACTTCGCACTTTATTTGTTTCCAGACTTGCACGGGCCTCTATTAGCTTGTCGCTTATTGAGCTTCTAGAGCAAAAAGATCTAGAAGAATGCATTGTGAGCTTAGTAGAGGATTTATGAGATCTGGTCTCCTGCAGTTTAGTGATGCAGAGTTCCGCCTTATCCTTGGCCTCTTGCACTAAGATCTCTTTGTTGGTTTAGTTCATCAGTCTTAGACAGTTCTGCTAAAGGGCCCTCTATATTAGAGTCCTTTAAGAAAGCTGTGTATTTTGTAGACAGCCACTGGTAGCGCTCATACGCGGCAATCTTTAGAATTTCTTAATTCGGCTTGTTGATTGCAGAGTGGCAAGACTGATATACAGTATGTAGTTTTGTCCCACAGTTCTGACAGATTGCTGGAGAACTCATCTCTAGTGGTTTCATAGTTTTCTCTAAGTTTCTGTGTTGGTATTATTGTGCGTTTGAGTCTTACACTTTGCTCCGCAATATCTACAGAATCTGTTCCCTGTACATGTGAGTGTGGTCAGAGGCATTAAGTATCTGTGTAGATTCAGCGATAAAAGAATGTCTGGAAACTTGTCAAGACATTTTTTCAAGTTTTGCAAAAAAATGGTTATGGTCTCTTTAAGAAAACGAACACCAGCTTAGACGGGTGGGATAACAGTCCAATGCGGAAAAACAGTTTTTAACATTCACAGGTGAAGTGCAGTAAGCTTGTGCGACCATGTGCTTTCAAAGGATGGCAGATGGTACTAAGCTTGATTGCAGATTAAACATACACATCTACACAGCAGGCTGTAGGAATTCTACCAAGTTTTGACTTCACATCTACACAGCAGGCTGTAGGAATTCTACCATGTTTTGACTATTCCGACTCCAACTGTTGTAATAGTGACTTATGCCTTGCTGAGCCCTCTATGCCTGGCCTGTATAAGCAGATATAATCACTGCGGACAGTCTTTGTCAGATAGCTTGAACTCACCAGGCACTGATTCTTCCATAAGCGTATATTTATTGCAAATAGGTACAGCATAAAACAAATGTGGCAGATGGTTTAAAGATGGTATCTGCAGGTCAAAACATGGTAATGTGTCCTAGGAAGCGAGTAGTTTGTGTGAGGCCTAGATATATGTAGTCATCTTCTTCCTCACGAGACAGAGAGAGAAGAGAACCAGGAAGAGGAAGTTACATCACAGAGTGAACCAGGAAGAGGAAATTACCTCAGAAGATGGGAGGGAATGCACTTACTGTAGAAAACAGAACAGGATAATGCAATATCCAAAACAACCACGTGATGGCATTGTAATAACCAACTATATAAACATTATAACTATGCATAGCATTATGTTTACATAACAGTACATGTAACAGCACAGCCCTTGTGGGTTACTATATATTGGACGAACAAAAAGACCATTAAAGGTTAGAATAGTCGAACATATAACTAATATTATATTAGGATTTAAAGATCATAATGTTTCCCTTCATTTTAAATTACATCATTGACAAGACCCCTCTGAATTAAAATATTGGGGTGTGGACAGGATCAAACCTGCATGGCGAGGCTCTAATATGGTTAGAGAACTCTCTAAACGTGAAATGAAATGGATATATTTGGCAGACACACTGGTGCCAAGAGGGTTAAACATTGAGTTCGATATTAATTGATTTATCAGCGACACATAGCCAATCAATGGAGAGGTCATTGACCTTTGAGGCTTAAGTATTACTACCAGAAATTTACAGTTATTTTAAATGTCATTGTCTATTAGGAATTATTAAAGCTTTAAGGGCTTTAATCCAGTTTAGAATTATTCTGCTCAATTTACAGTCATTTTTAAACAATTAGTTTGATTATAGCAGAGTTTTTAAATTTTTAAGATATTCGATATTGATATGTGAAAAAAACATTGTTGTTTATTAAATTTGATGCATTTATCTGCTTTGTGTACTAATTTATGATGACCTGATTAGATATGTATTTGGATTGTATTATATGAATTTTATGATTTTTGGGATGCCACTTTATAACTCTGCAGACCATTACACTGGTGTTCCGGTGTTTGGGATTGCGGATATTGAAGAGGGGAGGTTGTGGGTCACCACGACACACCGGTACCAGATTGCTGAGATCTTTACCTGATAATATTGGGTTTGCACAGCAGTAGGTTCCAGTGATGTGGCACGGTGGTTTCTGAGTTAGAAGACTCTCACTGTGTTTAAATACACCGCTGACATACACGGCTGTTTGAGCTGGTCGGTGATGTCAGTGGGAGGACTGCACTCGGAGCTTCCCTACTTAACTGGTGAGCGGCGCCGCTAGGCTACGCCCTCTGTTGAAGTTGTGATGATGAAACACGTCAGAATGTGACCTAGCGGAAGTGACGCATGCATGTCACCGGCAGGAAGGGACGCTCGGGGTCTGTGAGAGAGGCCATGGCTAGACCATCCGCAGTGACTTTGATACAATGTATTTATCTACACACGTTTTTGTGCATGGTTTTACTATTGATCTTGTAAGTGTGATATGTTCTGGGGGCTTTTGAAATAAACCTTTTAGACGTTATTACGCTATGTCCAGCGTTTTTTTTTCTTTTATGCCCATCCATGACCGAACAATGTGAGAGGTGTACCTGAGAGGAGGACTTACTGGTGTAACCTTAAGGCACTTTATTTGCCGATATTTGGTGAGTGCAGGTCCTGGGGAGTACTGGAGAACTGTTTTTCACTTCTTGCCTGACTCTTTCACCTCCTCATTTATGGTTTGTTCCACACTGAAGATATGTCGATCAGCTGTCACAATTAAATACTGTGAGGAAGCGCTGCTACAGATACCACTTTCTGGTGTATGGGACAGTGGACTGAGAGTGTATCTGTTTTTTGCATGTACCTTTTGTTTTTTTACCAGCAGCTCAACAGTAGATCTTTAAACATCTAGATCCAATAGCGATGAGCATCGCAGGAGGGTTATTGAGTTTGGTGTATTACAATTTTTACTATGTTTATTTATTTTATTTCATTAAAATTATTTTTGTGTATATAGTGTTTGGGGATGGGGGAGGGTGGGTGAGTTTGTGGGTAGTGAGAAGACCCATACAAGGTGTCACACAGCTTACCAATCCATATATTTATGTGAAAAGTACTACCAACGGAAATTGACTTTTTAAACATACAGCATTCAAAACATTGGATCTTTATTCAAACCCTGCCCACAGATAAAGGTGATACTGTATACTTGAATGCAAAGGCAGTAAAATATTTCCTTTTTTAACCACTTCCATACCGGGCCTGTTTTTTGGGTTCTGTGTTACGACTTAAAAACAGGTATTTTTGCTATAAAAGTACTTAGAACCCCCAAACATTATATATATTTTTTTTTTCTAACACCCTAGAGAATAAAACGGTGGTCATTGCAAAACTTTATGTCACACCGTATTTGCGCAGCGGTCTTCCAAGCGTGCATTTTTTTGAATAAATTCATTTTTTTTAGTTAAAAAATAAGAAAACAGTAAAGTTAGGTCAATTTTTTTCCATATTGTGAAAGATAATGTTACGCCGAGTAAAATGATACCCAACATGTCATGCTTCAAAATTGCGTCCGCTCGCGGAATGGCGACAAACTTTGCGACTTAAAAATCTCTATTGGTGAGGTTTAAAAAATTCTACAGGTTAGCAGTTTTGCACTACAGAGGAGGGCTAGGGCTAGAATTATTGCTCTCGCTCTAACGATCGCGGCGATACCTCACATGCGTGGTTTGAACACCGTTTTCATATGTGGGCGGGATGTACGTAAGCGTTTGCTTCTGCGCGCGAGCTCGCAAGGACGGTGCGCTTTAAATTTTTTTTTTTTTTTTTTAATTATTTATTTTGCTTTTTACTTTTTATTTTTACACTGTTCTTTTAAAAAAAAAAAATGTGATCACTTTTATTCCTATTACAAGAAATGTAAACATTCCTTGTAATAGAAAAAAGCATGACAGGTCCTCTTAAATATGAGATCTGGGGTCAAAAAGTCCTCAGATCTCATACTTACACTCAAATGCAAAAAAAAAAAAAAAAAAAAAAAAATCTGAAAAAAGTGACAGAAGAAAAAAAAAATCGGGCCCTTTAAGACCGTTGGGAAGACGTCATTTCTGACGTCATTTCCGCCGGCCGTGTTATGGAGCCGAGTGAGCGGCTTCAGCCGCTCAGTCGGCTCACAGACACTGGGGGGAGAGGATCGGATCATCTCCGCTGCTGCCGGCGGGTCCGGTAAGCGGCGGAGATGACCGGAAAGCGGCGGGAGGGGGGGGGCACCTCTCCCGCCGCTGATAAAAGTGAATCCGCCGCTAAGATCACTTTTATCAGACGCAGAATCGTCTGCAAAAAAAAACGGTACCTGAATGGTGCCTGCAGCTGCAGGCACCATTCAGATATCACTTCTCAAAGGCAGGACGTCATAGTACGTCCTCCTAAAGAGAAGTGGTTAATAAATTAAAAAAAAAAAAAAAACTAAATGCAAAGGTCAACTATAGAGAAATGTAGTACAGACTTGACATCAAAAGCTGGCATTGGCCCTGCTAGACACCATTCTGTCGACTCATAGTTACATAGTTAGTCTGGTTGAAATATGTCCATCCAGTCCAACCAATGGAAGGGGATAAAAATTATGCAATCCTATGTACAAAATCCTATACTCACAGTTGATCCAGAGGATGGCAAAATTGATTAAATGTTTCTGACCACTTGCAAAATTACACCAGTGGGAGTAGGTTTTTTGGGTTTCCTTGCATAAACTGGCAGTTTCCAAACCCCCCCTCCAAAATGTCAATGGAAATCGAACCGGGGCATTCTATAACCCTCTCCTTTTTGAGCAACTCCTTGCTAGTGTGCTCATCATTTTGAAGGACTCATTGTGGTTTAACTTTTGGACAGTGAAATGATTTTAAATAATTTGCAATGTTTTTGAATCATTTGCCAGACTTGTTTGTTATAACTTTATGCTCTACTGATTCTGGCATGATCGCACCACACAAAGGGAACACAAGACCCTGGATATCTGAGGTTTAAATAAGATCGGTTCTACCTGCATACTCCTTAATTAAAAGTCAGCAGCTACAAAAAGTGTGGCTGCTGACTTTTAATAAACAGTAACTTACCTGTCTCCCGGTCCAGCGATGGCTGTGCCCGAAGCTTCTCTCGTCTCACCCTCCTCCTGACGGCCCCGCCATTCCTAGTGTGGGCACCCAGCCAGGCTTCACGGCCGGGCACGCACTGCGAATGCGCGAGTCGCGCTGCGTATTCTTAGTGGCCAGGCAATCTTCTGGGACCTGTGATGTGTCCCAGAAGATTGCCAGGAGGGAGGGGCCGCCTAGGAGGAGATGAGGAGTCGCCTAGGCGGCCCAGAGGCGGAAGGTGGAAGAGGGGCAGGAAGTCCCTCTGAAACCTGGGGACACACTCCCAAAAAAAAATGACATGTCAGATGTGGCATGTAAGTGGGTGAGGAATGCTTAAAGCGGAAGTTCCATTTTTCGGTGGAACTCCACTTTAAGAAGCTTCTAATCACTGATATCTAATCTGAAACACTAAATTTGAATTTCATGGATTTACAGTGGTGGTAAAAGTAGGGGTGTATTTTTCCATATGACAAATCTGCATTTTCATTAATTAAGATTACTGAATACACGTATCAATTTTATGTGTAATTTGTTCAAGCATATCATTTTTCTGTGGGCACTATTTGAATCACATTTAATGTTCAAATATGTTAGGAGGCAACAATTTCCATGGGGTGTACTTACTTTGCCACACCACAGGTAAGTCCATATTTATAATTATTTACCCAGTTTGTTAAATTCATGAAGGTTTTGGGATCTGCACATTGAAGAGAAACCATAACTGTTTTTCCTCCATGGTAAGGCATTTTTTTTTTTTTGTTTAAATATTATGTCCCGGTTTGCTTGGGCTGTTATTTCATTATAAACCAGTGTATTGAGCCAACTCTGGAAATCCATGTCTGGAAAGTGTGATCATTCACCAGTACTGAAGTGGAAAGAGCAGGCCACAAACGCCTGGAGTGCACACAGTTATGTAGAAAAATACCATTGGAAGAAAATTCTGCTTATTTTTTCATTTTGATCTGTCATTGATAAAAAACTTCCTTATATTTTTCTTCTTTTTAGATTTTTTTTTTCTTATATTAAAATGTCAGAATCTGGTGTAAGTGAAAACACAAACCATATATCTTCAGGGTGTTAACCTCTTCCACTCTGGAAAGGCTTATATAGAGCACACACGGGTGTAATTATATGCAATTCTGGTTTAGTGGGGGAAATCTAACACCTTTTTCCAGAGAGAATAAAGTAGTGATTACCAATAAGGGTGAATGTCTGTCAGAGAGGGATTAAGAGGTTTCTACCACATTTCCTTATTGAAGGATGGATTGCATGTCATGGCTTGCATACATGTGTACAGAGAAACTAAAATTGTGGACAAAATCAAAGCCTGTTCACTGCATGTATTAGGAATTTATTGGCAAAAAACATTAGCTGACCTATAAATCTTTTATATCACTAGTCTACTTACACAGCGCACTTGAACTGAAATAATTGTAGCAAAGGAAGTTAATTTTTTTTGCCCATAGGAGCCAGTCAAATCCTATTTTTTTTTTTTTTTTTAGTCAGAAAAAAATATATTAAGACACACAGCACAAACAGCATAATATTTCCATACAAGCATGACATGTCACCATTGCATATGTAAAAATATAAGCAGCACACAGGAAGGATCATACAAACAACAGAATGCTTGAGCACTAGACTGAGGTTCAAAAAAGTCATGAACAGCTATATGTTTTGGCTTAGTGGCATTAACATACATCAAGAAGAATATACAGTATCTCACAAAAGTGAGTACACCCCTCACATTTTGTAAATATTTTATTATATCTTTTCACGTGACAACACTGAAGAAATGATACTTTGTGTTGTAGACATTAATGGCTGTGTGTTGAGTTATTTTGAGGGGACAGCAAATTTACACTTATACAATCTATACACTCACTACTTTACATTGTAGCAAAGTGTAATTTCAAAAGTGAAAATGTCCAAATTGGGCCCAATTAGCCATTTTCCCTCCTGGTGTCATGTAACCCGTTAGTGTTACAAGGTCTCAGGTGTGAATGGGGAGCAGGTGTGTTAAATTTGGTGTTATCGCTCTGACTCTCACATACTGGTCACTGGAGATTCAACATGGCACTTCATGGCAAAGAACTCTCTGAGGATTTGAAAAAAAAGAATTGTTGCTCTACTTTAAGCTGGCCTAGGCTATAAAAAGATTACAAGACCCTGAAACTGAGCTGCAGCACGTTGGCCAAGACCATTCAGAGGTTTAACAGGACAGGTTCCACTCAGAACAGGCCTCGCCATGGTTGACCAAAGAAGTTGAGTGCACCTGCTCAGCATCATATCCAGAGGTTGTCTTTGGGAAATAGATGTACAAGTACTACCAGCATTGCTGCAGAGGTTGAAGGGGTGGGGGGGTCAGCCTGTCAGTGCTCAGACCATATGCCGCACACTGCATCAAAGGCCTCCAAATCGGGTTCTGCCACCAAGATTACCACACCCTGGTCAATCGTAATTCTAACTTTAACTGTGAATGTTTCTCGTAATTGCACCATTGTTTGTACTTTTCTGTTTTTAGATATGGCACATGTGCACTAAAATAACATTTTTTTAATTTTTTAATTCTGTTGTTCCAATATTTATTAAAGCTTGCAAGGTACATGCAAAGTCCCACCACCCCTTGCCGCTCTAGCATACCTTGTTTGGTTTCTTAGTTCTCTCACACTTACCTCCCACACCTCTTTGACTGCATCAAATTGGTCTACATGGCTGTCATCCCAGAAGAAAGCCTCTTCTAAAGATCATGCACAAGGAAGCCCGCAAACAGTTTGCTGAAGACAAGCAGACTAAGGACATGGATTACTGGAACCATGTCCTGTTGACTGATGAGACCAAGATAAACTTATTTGGTTCAGATGGTGTCAAGCGTGTGTGGCAGCAACCAGGTGAGGAGTACAAAGACAAGTGTGTCTCGCCTACAGTCAAGCATGGTAGTGGGAGTGTCAGGGTCTGGGGCTGCATGAGTGCTGCCGGCACTGGGGAGCTACAGTTCATTGAGGGAACCATGAATGCCAACATGTACTGTAACATACTGAAGTGGAGCATTATCCCCTCCCTTTGGAGACTGAGCTGCAGGGCAGTATTCCAACATAATAACCCCAAACTCACCTCCAAGACAACCACTGCCTTGCTAAAGAAGTTAAGGTTGTCTCCAGATCTAAACCCTGTTGAGCATCTGTGGGGCATCCTCAAATGCAAGGTGGATGAGTGCAAGGTCTCTAACATCCACCAGCTCATTGATGACGTCATGGAGAAGTGGAAGAGGACTCCAGTGGCAACCTGTGAAGCTCTGGTGAACTCCATGGCCAAGGGGGTTAAGGCAGTGCTGGAAAATAATGGAGGTGTATAAACTATAGGAAAACCAGCTCTAAGCTGGTGGTCATCCTGTTTCTTACTTTTGTCAGAGATTGCATAGAAACTCCCCACATCTTAGAGGTAAGATACGACAGAAAATTCCCATACATTCTATTCAAATAATGCTGCATTCTACAAAAGAACTGTACCATAAAACATTTGGTTATTGCATCTGTAGTAAGTGATCCATAACCTCTTCCTGCCCATGCTATAGCTGGCCCTTTACCACATGATCAGCTGTCAGCCAATGACAGCTGATCATGTGATGTAAACAGAGCTGCTAATCTGCTTTTTCCCCCCCCCCTCACACTGACAGCTATCAGTGCAGCCTCATCAGCGCACATCAATGAAGGAGAAAAATTACCTGTTTGCAAAATTTTATAACAGACTATAAAAATTGTTTTTTTTTTTCAAAATGTGTCTTTTTTGTTTGTTTAGCAAAAAATAAATACCCCAGTAGTGATTAAATACCACCAAAAGAAAGCTTTATTTGTGTGAAAAAAATGATAAAAATGTCATATGGGTACAGTGTAGCATGATCGCTAAATTGTCATTCAAAGAGTGACATCGCTGAAAGTTGAAAATTGGTCTGGACAGGAAGGGGGTTTAAGTGCCCAGTAAGCAAGTGGATAATCAGCTGAGGGGGGTGCAAGTCCTGGTGTTTCAAGCCAGGCTTGCCATAATGAATAAAGCCTACAGTGTGCACGCCTATGGTAGATATGTCAATTTTTCACATACAAGCATGGAATTAACCTGGTCAATCCATTACTTAGTGGGAGCATGGGGAGATAACCAGTCTGGCAATTTGTTTACGAGCTATGCACAAGAGCCTAATTACCGTAATGTGAAGTGGAATAGGAAACACCTCTTCATCAGCCGCTCCCACAATACACACCAATGGATCTATTGGTACTTTAAATGTGAATAAAGTAGATATAGTATTTGTAACCTCGGTCCAATACCTAAAACGTTATGGGCATCTCCATAACAAATGATCCCCCTCATGTCTCTCACATTCAGGGCATAGGGGAGATTCTCGGCGACCCCACCTAAATAGTTGCACTGGCGTGCGATAGGACCTGTGTAATATAAACAATTGGGACAATTTGTAGGAGGTACAAAAAGAGCTCAGAGGTATTGATTGTGGACATAGGTCCCATACTTCTCCCCAAAAATTACCTAGATTCCATTCCCATTTATTTCTACATGATAGCTGGGAGGAATCTTGAGTAGTAGAGGCCAGAATTGCATAAATTCTGGAAATCATACCTTTTTATTACTGTCTTGCATCACTTCTACCTGAGCATGCTCCACCAATATCATAGAAGAAATTTGGGTCTGAGCTTGTAAAGCATAGCGGCAGAATTGCTGTCTAGGTAAAGCAAATTCCTCCTGTGGTTCCAGGAAGAACTTTAATACATTTTGAGAATAAAATTGAAAGAGATCTCTTATTCCCCATAGTCTCTCAGGTTTAAAAATTTTTCAATTTGAATAACTCCCCATAAGAAGGGTTATGCCACATAGGAGTTTCCCTGAGATAACCTATAATTCCCAATTGTTTTTAGACCATGGACCATATTTTTTGCACCAGCGTAAAGGTCGGACCCCCCCTGTGAGATAGTAAAAATCTCCCTCTCTAAGTCTAGGTTCACACCTATGCAGCTGCGCTTTCTCACGTTTTTCCCGCATTTTTACTGCATTTTTTTACCATGATTTTGTGGCGATTTGTATTTTTTTAATGTTTTTTTGGGGGGGGGGGGGAATTTGTTGCTAGGCAGATTTCAAAATGCAACTTGCTACAAAATCACAGTGAAAATGCATCAAAAACACACAGAAAAAACACTGGCGTTTCTGGTGCAGCTCCATTGAAGTCTATTGCATGCAAAATGCAAACTGCAGTTAGAAAAAAAGTCCCAGACCCTTTCCTAAAAAACAACACATGGCAAAACGCACAGAGGTGAACTACATCCGTAAGAAACCATGTTAAATGGACTGTAGTGCGTTTCTGCAAACTGCAAAACGCAGTGAAAAAATGCATAGGTGTGAACCTAGGGTAAGTGTGACAGGAGCATTGTTTCCGAAAAATTACAAAGAAGAAGTCTGCCAATTGGATCCTGTTGGTCTGGTATCCCCCATCCTCCAAAGTGTTGGACCTGAGAGGCTAAGAAGTAAAATTTTGGAATGGGTACCGCCAACCCCCCTGATCCTTACCATACTGCAAGGTAGCTAATTTTATTCTAGCCGATTTATTCCGCCTAATGAAATCTCTAAACAGGGTTTCAATACATAAAAACCAGCAGCGGGGTATCCACTGGGGAGTATTGTGGAAAATATATAGCAGTTGTGGAGCCCAAGCCATTTTTATCAGGTTTAGTCTACCAATTACATTTAGAGAAAGCTTGCACCATGTGGTACATTTAACCTGAAGTTGGGGAAGTAGATTTAGTTGCAAATACTCCAAAGGGTCCACTGGCTTTACGTAATGTATTACATATATGACCTTTGTTTTATATGCTCTGTAGTATGTTTCTTTTTAGTGCTTTTATGTTAGCATTCCTACAGTCTTGTGAAATAATTGAGACCATTAATTATTTAAAACAGTGTGCTTATTTTCGCAGCTAATATTGTGGTTATATCATCACTGTTAATTTTATCAGAGTTTTAGTAGGTTAAGGAATTATAGGAATAGACAAATGAATACATATTAACCAGTTCAGATCCACGCTATAGCCGAAAGATGGCTATAGCCCGGCAGACGTCCATGGATGTCCTGCCCTTGTGCACGTTCCCCGCGCGCACTCGCAGCCTGCGGCGGCATGCTCTTGTGGTTGCCGCACACTGCGTGGGCGTGCCCGCGGGTCGGGCGGACATCGAGACCCACCGATCACCTGTAACACCTACAGAACGGGGAACCGCCAATGTAAACATGGTGGTTCTCTCTTCTGTGAAGTGGGACATGACAGATCTATTGATCCCTGTCACTGGGAACAGTTAGATCTGTTATGTCCCGACCAGCCCTGCCCCTACACAGTTAGAACACACCCAGGGAACACAGTTAACCTCTTCACTGCCCCCTTAGTGTTAACCCCTTCACTGCCAATGACATTTATACAGTAATCAGTGGACAATTAAATTTCTGATCGATGTATAAATGCCATTGGTCCCAAAAATGTCCGACATGTCCGCTGCAATATCGCAGTCCCAATAAAATTCGCAGATCGCCGCCATTACTAGTAAAAAAAAAAAAAGACATAGTAAAAATGCCATAAATCAATTCCCAGTTTGTAGACGCGATAACTTTTGTGCAAACCAATCAATATACGCTGATTGTGATTTTTTTTTTACCATAAATATGCAGAAGAATATATATTGGCCAAAACTGATGAATAATTTTCTTTTTTATATATTATTTGGATATTTATTATAGCAAAAAAGGAAAAAATATTGTTCTTTTTTCAAAATCGTCACTCTTTGTTTATAGCGCAAAAAATAAAAACTGCAGAGGTGATCAAATACCACCAAAAGAAAGCTCTATTTGTGGGAAAAAATTATAAAAATTTTGTTTGAGTACAACGTCGCACGACCACGCAATTGTCATTCAAAATGCGACAGCGCTGAAAGCCTAAAATTGGTCTGGGCAGGAGGTGGATTTAAGTGCCCAGTAAGCAAGTGGTTAATAATAAATTTGGGGAATCCATAACCACGCCATTTTTATTTCACACAGATAGGTAATTTGATGCTGTCAAAGGCTTTGGCAGCATTATGCGATAGAATCACACAGCTGCCAGAGTTATCGACAGGAAGTTGGAGATTTAGGAACAGTTGTCAAATGTTTAAGGCACTGGACCTAGTTGGTATAAAACCAGATTGGTCACCATGTATGAGTTTAGAGATAACTTTACCAAGTACCCGTGCCAGCAATTTCACATCAGTAGTCAATAGAGAAATGGGCCTATATGAATCAGGGGATAAACTATCCTTGCCAGGTTTCAGTAAAAGGTCAATTATTGCCTCATTCATAAGGTAGGGAAATGACCCCACTCTAAAGCATCTATAAAAGTCTTTCTCAACTTAGGCAGCAGGGTACCAGCATATCTCTTATAGCCCTCCGCTGGCAAGCCACCCGCACCCGGGGATTTAGCAGGGGCAGACAATGCTAGAGCCTCACCCAATTCATCCACTGTGAGAGGAGTGCATAACATAGTGCGATCTGAAGCACTTAGGCTAGGTAGTGGACATCCCAAGAAAAGCAAGGTAATGTCCTCTACAGTAGGAGAAGTCTTAGAAGAATAAATGTCTGTATAAAAGTCCCTAAAAGTTTTCAAAACATCGGTATGTGATGTAGTCAAGGTTTTAGTAAGGGCAGATATAAAAGAGGAACTCCTATTTGTCTTAGCCATCATAGCAAGCATATGTCCTGTTCCCTCACCCTCCACAAAGAATGCCTGTTGTTGGAAACATTTTTTATTTTCAGCTTTTGTGAAAGTTGCCTGTTGTGCCATAGTTTTTGCCTCCACCCAAGCCCTTCTAGTTCCATCATAAAATCTTAGCGGCCTTCTACAAAACTGTAGTTTCCCATTCTTTTGTTCCCATTTTAATATGGCAGATTCTTTTTATAAACTGCCCTCAGAAAGGCTTTGAAAGTATCCCCATAGCATAACGGGGAAGTAGTGTTCTCATTAATAGTAAAGAAATGGGATATAGCTTCTACCACAGGATCAGGTTCAGGAAATAATTCAAGCCAGAAAGGGTTAATGTTCCAGTAGACTCGCTTTGGAGGTCCCACCTTAGCTAATTTTACCCATAGGGGAGAATGATTAGACATGGTGCGTGTTTCATAATTGGCTGATGAGACCAAATGAAGCATTACCTCATTAGCTAAGCCCAGATCAATCCTAGACAGACCACCATGGGTTGCAGAATAGCAAGAAAATTGTTTTACCATGGGATGTAACATTCTCCAGACATCCCTCAGACCCATCTCTGCAACAAGTCTAAAAAATGTCAAAGGCCCTCTGGGTAAGGATCCCGATAGTGTAGTAGCTGAGAATTTGTCCAGAGAAATATCCAAAACATTGTTAAAATTGCCTACTACAAGAGGAGGGATGTTAGAATGATGTGCTAAAAATGAGGCCCCTGACTTTAAGACTTTTGCGGGGAAAGGTAGAGGGATATACAAGTTTATCAAAACACAATGCTGACCCTTAAGTACACAGCCTAAAAAGACATATCGACGCATTGTATCCAGCTGGTTAATTATTCCCAACAACCCTATGGCTAAATGCTCTGTGATTCCTTCTAGGAATGTAAGCGGTTTGGACAATCAAGTGAAGTGACTGGCTGTCCAGCGCTCTACAAAGCATTTTGGCTCTTTGGCGGTTTGACTCCGTATGCAAGGCCTCACAGTGATGGAGTATAGGATGATTATTGAATCAAAGGCAAATCACCAGGATCTTGCAGAGATCCTCCTTGATAAAAGAGCCTGGGGCACAAACTTAAAGCTAGTGTGGAAATGTAAAGGGGTATAAACCTCAGGTAGATCGTCAACGGTTTGCAGCATACCCCCAGAGGGTATTCTCTTCACGATCCAGCCACTGTGCCGCTAAGGATGATTTCTCAAAAAGTGTACTTCACCTTTCACCACTACACATAGCCTGGCTGGATAGAGCATGGCAAATTGTAAGTCCAAGGCCCACTGCGCTTCTTAACCACTTCAGCCCTGGAAGGATTTCGTCCTGTCAGGAGTGACTAGGCAAAACAGAAATAAAAGCAACAGGGATAGGTTAGCCCCTCCCAGGGGGCCGTCCTCACCTGAGCATAAAACCCCCTGCTGGCCAATGGCATTCAGTTTGTAACAAGTAGTACAAACCTAATCAGAGGGGTGGGAGCTGCGTCTGTCAGTGAACTCAGAGAAAAGGATTTTACGGTAAGTTATAATAAAATCCATTTTTCTCTTACGTTCACTGACAGATGCAGCTCTTCATAACACATGGGGACGTCCCAAAGCTGTGTCAAACTAGAGGGGTGGGTGAAACTACAACAACTGTATCCAACAGAACCCTCTCGGAAGGCGCCAGACGCACCTACATTGCCGCCTGTAAAACTTTGCGGCCAAAAGCAGCATCCGCAGATGCCGAAACATCAACTTTGTAAAACTTAGTAAACGTGTGCAGTGAGGCCCAAGTAGCCGCTTTGCACACCTGAGACACCGAAGCTTGGTATCTGAACGCCCAGGAAGTACTAACTGACCTGGTCGAATGACCGGAAAAGGGGGGACCTTGCCCCGAACCTCATACGCATGGGTCATGGTCTGCCTGATCCAACGGGAAATGGTAGCCGATGAGGCTGCCGAGCCCTTTTTGGAGCCCTCGGGCAACACAAAAAACAAGTCAGACTTCCGAAAGGAAGCTGTAGCACTCAAATACACCCGTAAGCTCCTCACCACATCCAAAGATTGCAACTCAAATTCCTTAGGATGTTTGGGGTGAGGACACAATGAGGGAAGGACAATATCCTCATTCAAATGAAAAGAGGAGACCACCTTTGGAAGGAAAGAAGGTGGAAGTTGCAGCACCACCTTGTCCTTATGAAGAATCAAGTACGGGGACTTGCAGGACAAGGCAGCCAATTCAGAGACCAGCTGCACGGATGTGACAGCCACTAAGAAGGCTACCTTCTGTGATAAGAGAGACAAGGGAATGTCCCTAATCTGCTCATATGGTGGTTTCTGAAGCACAGAGAGCACCAGATTTAAGTCCCACGGCGCCAAGGGCGGCCGAAACTGGGGAGCCACATGCCGTACCCCCTGTACAAATGTATGAATCAGCGATTGGGAAGCCAAAGGACGCTGAAAAAGGACTGCCAAGGCCGAAATCTGGCCCTTGAGTATACTCAAGGCCAGGCTTTTGTCAAGACCCTGCTGCAGAAAAGTCAGCACCCTGGACACCACATAAGAGCGGGGGTTCCAACCCCCCGCCTCACACCACGCAATATAGGCCTTCCAGGTCCTGTGATAAATCTTGCGCAAAGTGCACTTACGTGCCTTAAGCATAGTGGGGATCACTGAGTCAGCGACTCCCCGATCCCTCAGCACCTGGGCCTCAATAGCTGAGCTGTCAAAGCCAGCGAGGGTAAAGCAGAGTGCAAGATGGGACCTTGAGATAGCAGGTCTTCGCGAAGCGGAAGCCGCCAAGGGGCGTCCGCCACCATCCGAACTTTTTGCTGAAATTCAAATCCCAAAAAAAATATAAAAATGTTTTTTTTCATTGGTTTTGGCCGCTTTATATTGTTCCTCATATTTGTGGTAAATAAAATTACAATCAGCATTTATTGATTGGTTTGTGCAAAAGTTGCCACGTTTACAAATGATGTGAATTCATTTCTGTTTTTTTTTTTTATTCTTTACTAGTAATGGCAGCGATCTGCATTTTTTTGCGGTACTGGTATTTTGCAGCAGACATGTCGGACCATTTTGACACTTTTTTGGGACCATTGGCATTTATACAGCGATCAGTGCTATAAAAATGCACTGATTACTGTGTAAATGCCATTGGCAGTGAAGGGGTTAACCTGGAGGGGGCGCTCTAAGGGTTAACTGTGTTCCCTCAGTGTGTTCTAACTGTATGGGGGCTGGGCTGGCAGGGGGAGGGGAGTGATCACGGCTTCCATATACAGGAAGCCTGTGATCACAGCCCTTCCCCCTCTGTCAGAACAGAGATCTGTGTTTACATACACGGACCTCCATTCTGTCACTGCGGGGGAGCCATCGCGGGTAACCGGCGGAGATCGAGTCCGCCCTACCCGCTCCCTGGTCCCCCCAAAACACAGTGAGTGCGCCTCCGTCAAGTGACGGCGGTTTACCATAACGAGCCGGTGGGCAGTCGGCAAGTGGTTAATGTAAGTACATTGAGCCCTCTGCTTCTGCACATCAGCATAAAAGTCGGGGAATAGAGACATTTTAGAGTTGTCCAACACTAGGGCCACCTCTAAGGTTCTGGCCTTGGACAAAAGGGCAACTCTATTCTTATAGTTCAACATCTTGAATAAGAAAGGGTGAGGAGGAGCACCAGGTGGCAGTGGTCATGCAGGGACTCTATATGCCCGCTCCACAGAAAACATAGGGGAAAAGGAATCCTTCTCAAAACACAGACAGAAGCCACTGTTCAATGAAAGTAACCCGGTCTACCCTCAGCCCTTTCAGGAATCCCAATGGCTCTGACATTGTTCCTCCTTAGTCTATTCTCGAGATCCTTCAGCTTCGCAGCATGTTTGATAACTGTGGTGTGTGTATAAGTAATATCACATTGTAGAGGCGCCATGTCATCCTCTAGGGTGTTGAGGTGGCCTTCCAAAGCCGTAGTGCAGTCTCTAAGTTTCTGCATGTCTTGGTGGATAAAGGAATCTTCAGCTTTAACCCTTCTAACTTCTGTAGCCAGGAAAGTAATAGAAACATTACAGGCAGTGACCACTGAGAGGATATATTCCTTAGTGTAGGCTCTGGTCCATCTGGGTCCGGAGCTTGTGTGTCATGCAAAGCAAATATGTCTGTAGGTGTACTCACAGTGTCCCAGTCTGGTAAGGGGATAGCAGATATCATCCAGGGGAGCTGTATCATCCGCTTCTGACTGTTTCCCACTCTGACCAAGAAGCAGATTGTAGAGGAAGTTCTTTGGCAGCAGGCTTTGCGAAGAACTTCTGTGTGGCCTCCTTGAACTTTTCTTTTGCTGGCTGAGTAGGCAGGCCACCCTGGGCCGCATGGTCCACCACTGAACGGGTAATGGAGCCGTGCTTAGACATATCCCCAAGTCGCAGGAGTACGATCCGGTGACAGCTAGTCTAACAGGCAATCAAGCAGTGCTTTTAGTTCCACTAGGAGCAATGCCTATGAGGTGCCAGCAGGATCAATGTGCAGATACCCGGCAGAGAGAGCAGATTCAGTGCCCGGCTACATCAGCTGCCAAGCCACGCCCCCAAAGCCTAATTTTAATTTACTAACATACTGGTAAAATTAGGAATGTAATCTGGTTATTTACCACTGGAAACATAACATCTGTTATTCTTTGCAGTCCCCTACCCCCATTTGCCACCTCTGGGGTTGCAGTTGGGTTACATCTCCAGAAATGCTAAGACCCCTTTCACACTAAGGTGCTTTTCAGGCACTTTCGTGTAAAAAAAAGTGCCTGAGAAGCTCAAGAAAACTGCTTTCCATTAATATTAATGGATGTTTTCACACTGGAGCGGTGCACTGGTGGGGCGGTGAAAAAAGTCCTGTAAGCAGCATCTTTCCTCATTCATTTAAATGAATGGGAAACGCTTCAAAAGCGCCTGAAAAAGCACACGAAAAGTGCTTCAAAAGCACTGCAAAATGGTTCCTTTGAGTCATGTTACTTTATAAAAAAGTGCACCGCTAACGCCTCAAAAGCGATTGAAAAGCGTTGCAAAAGCACCCAATGTTTTATGGGCAGTTTTCAAGTGCCTCAGTGTGAAAGAAGTCTAACTCTAGGATCTAGAGCTGCTTAAAAATTATTGCTCTGCTTCAAAGTAGATTTGTTCTGCTACTGCAACATTTATAAAATTCATTTTTTATTGTGTTGTTAATGTTTTACAGCCATTTTCAAATTGGTGATTTTAATGTAACTTCCCTATGGGTAGAAAAGCATGTACAGTATAGCTTTTAAAGCTTTTATGATCACATTGGGGAGATTCCTGATGATTTCCTGTGTGGTCACTAAGACAGAAGGGACATCCCTGTGATGGCAATACTATTTTGTTTCTAATTTAGGTTTTATTTATCTTCCTCCAGTTCTGCAACAACCTTTTTTGTGAATCGGTGCCTAAAACCAAACTTTGCATTCAAGATGAGATGACTAATGCTGTGGATAGGGTAAAATTGTCTGCCAAGTCTTATAGTGGCCCTTGTATGTGTCATAAAAGGTCTACTTATTCAACGCGGCTCCCTTCTTTAAATGCTGCATATACAGTCAGGTCCATAAATATTGGGACATCAACACAATTCTAATCTTTTTGGCTCTATACACCACCACAATGGATTTGAAATGAAACTAACAAGATGTGCTTTAACTGCTGACTTTCAGCTTTAATTTGAGGGTATTTACATCCAAATCAGGTGAACGGTGTAGAAATTACAACAGTTTGTATATGTGCCTACCACTTTTTAAGGGACCAAAAGTAATGGGACAATTGGCTGCTCAGCTGTTCCATGGCCAGGTGTGTGTTATTCCCTCCTCATCCCATTTACAAGGAGCAGATAAAAGGTCCAGAGTTCATTTCAAGTGTGCTATTTGCATTTGGAATCTGTTGCTGTCAACTCTCAATATGAGATCCAAAGAGCTGTCACTATCAGTGAAGCAAGCCATCATTAGGCTGAAAAAACAAAACAAACCCATCAGAGAGATAGCAAAAACATTAGGTGTGGCCAAATCAACTGTTTGTTGCACCAGTGAGCTAAGCAACACCAAAAGACCCGGAAGACCACGGAAAGCAACTGTGGTGGATGACCAAATAATTCTTTCCCTGGTGAAGAAAACACTCTTCACAACAGTTGGCCAGATCAAGAACACTTTCCAGGAGGTAGGTGTATGTGTGTCAAAGTCAACAATCAAGAGAAGACTTCACCAGAGTGAATACAGAGGGTTCACCATGTCAAACCATCAGTGAGTCTCAAAAACAGGAAGGCCAGATTAGGGTTTGCCAAACAACATCTAAGAAAAGCCTTCACAGTTCTGGAACATCATCCTATGGCCAGATGAGACCAAGATCAACTTGCACCAGAGTGATGGGAAGAGAAGAGTATGGAGAAGGAAAGGAACTGCTCATGATTCAAAGCATACCACCTCATCAGTGAAGCATGGTGGTTGTAGTGTCATGGCGTGGGCATGTATGGCTGCCAATGGAACTGGTTCTCTTGTATTTATTGATGATGTGACTGATGACAAAAGCAGCAGGATGAATTCTGAAGTGTTTCGGGCAATATTATCTGCTCATATTCAGCCAAATGCTTCAGAACTCATTGGACGGCGCTTCACAGTGCAGATGGACAATGACCCGAAGCATACTGCGAAAGCAACCAAAGAGTTTTTTAAGGGAAAGAAGTGGAATGTTATGCAATGGCCAAGTCAATCACCTGACCTGAATGCATTTCACTTGCTGAAGACAAAACTGAAGGGAAAATGCCCCAAGAACAAGCAGGAACTGAAGACAGTTGCAGTAGAGGCCTGGCAGAGCATCACCAGGGATGAAACCCAGCGTCTGGTGATGTCTATGCGTTCCAGGCTTCAGGCTGTAATTGACTGCAAAGGATTTGCAACCGAGTATTAAAAAGTGAAAGTTTGATTTATGATTGTTAATCTGTCCCATTACTTTTGGTCCCTTAAAAAGTGGGAGTCACATATACAAACTGTTGTAATTCCTACACCGTTTACCTGATTTGAATGTAAATACCCTCAAATTAAAGCCAAAAGTCTGCAGTTAAAGCACATCTTATTCGTTTCATTTCAAATCCATTGTGGTAGTGTATAGAGACAAAAAGATTAGAATTGCGTCAATGTCCCAATATTTATGGACCTGACTGTAGGTGCAAACAAAAAAAAAACCTGTGGGGGGGGGGGGGGGTGGTATTAGGTAATATGCTCACATTACAAATGCCTCCTGAGCTCTATAGTGTAGGGCAGGGATAAGCAATTAGCAAACCTCCAACTGTTGCAAAACTACAAGTCCCATGATGCCTCTGCCTCTGCCTGTCATGCTTGTGGCTGTCAGAGTCTTGCTCTGCCTCATGGGACTTGTAGTTCTGCAACAGCTGGAGGTCCGCTAATTGCATATCCCTGGTGTAGGGGGTGACATCATCCTCCTGCCCACAAGATTCCTGCAGAGTAGCCCAAATCACATGAAAAGATGTTGCAGCACAGTGCAATGCAGGTCTATACCTCTGTTTTAAAATAGAAAGGATCTCTTGCTTGCTTTATGAACTTCAGATTAGTATTGCATGCTGTTAAAGTGCGTGGATGTCAGTCCAGGTATTTATAACCCTGTAAC
>BLSH010378393.1:308463-327513 GCA_018402905.1 Glandirana rugosa | reverse complement strand
CAGACGCTGGGCTTCATTTATAACCTGACTGTAGGTGCAAACAAAAAAAAACATGTGGGGGGAGGGGGGGTGGTATTAGGTAATATGCTCACATTACAAATGCCTCCTGAGCTCTATAGTGTAGGGCAGGGATAAGCAATTAGCAAACCTCCAACTGTTGCAAAACTACAAGTCCCATGATGCCTCTGCCTCTGCCTGTCATGCTTGTGGCTGTCAGAGTCTTGCTCTGCCTCATGGGACTTGTAGTTCTGCAACAGCTGGAGGTCCGCTAATTGCATATCCCTGGTGTAGGGGGTGACATCATCCTCCTGCCCACAAGATTCCTGCAGAGTAGCCCAAATCACATGAAAAGATGTTGCAGCACAGTGCAATGCAGGTCTATACCTCTGTTTTAAAATAGAAAGGATCTCTTGCTTGCTTTATGAACTTCAGATTAGTATTGCATGCTGTTAAAGTGTAACTCAAGGCAAAACTTTTCTTTTTGAATTTGGATAGAGTGAATAAGGATTAGAACACCTGTCAGTTTTCATTGTCAATCAATACAGTGCATAAAAAGGTGTAATAGAGAGCTAAATGTACCATACATAAGAGTCTCTGATGTAATAAATGGTGGTCTATGAAAAGAAGACATGCACCATACCACTGATGGAAGCAAAAAATAAGTCCACTTTAATGATGAAAGAAAAACAAAAGTCATAGAGGTTATTAAACTCCTGTCCTAAAATGGCTGCAGCACTTGTTGTGATGTTAGACTAGTAGGGCTTTACCTTACCTAAGCTAGTGGCCATTCAAAGCTGGAGAAACCAAACCCAGGAGGCTGTATGACACCATAGAGGGGGAAAGGACCACAACAAGACCCCCAAAGATAATGTGTTTCGAAGTGGCTGCATCTTTATCAAATCAGCCTGAAATAATTTTGATAAAGAAGCAGCTGCTTAAAAATACGTTGATGGGTTGCCATTAGAACACTAATATAGGAAAAAATCTTCCAATGGGGGCACTAGTTCTGGTCACCCTGGTGGCACACTGAGGTTCCCTCACTTTGCAGGGATTTCCTAATTTGGCTGTGTGACAGGAAGTGAAGGGAAATCTCCCAATGAAACACAGCTGGCAAAAAAAAAGACTGATTGGGGTTATAACCCTCCCTTACTTATTAAAAATTAAAATAAAAATTTTCCTATACTTACACTCTAAGCCTATTATCTACCAAGACACTAGCATCACCTGAAGACGTGCATTTGCATGAAACGCATTGAGGCAGGAGCTACACGCTGACGTCTCACCACCTCTTGCATGCTTGGATCTGGCGGCTCTCTTTGTAAGTTTGTCATGGCAATCACTTTACTGGTATCTTGATGAAGCCTTTTACTTTTTTATGTGGAATCTATACTTTTTAATAAACATACTACACTATGGGGTTGATTTATTAAAACCGAAGAATGCAAAATCTGGTGCAGCTTTGCATAGAAACCAGCTTACATGTTTTTGGGTCAAAGCTTAATTGAACAAGCTGAAGTTAGAAGCTGATTGGTTTCTGTGCAGAGCTGCACCAGATTTTGCGCTCTCTGGTTTTAGTAAATCAACCCCTATATGTGGTCCCCTGCACGTGGCTCAGTGTGGTGAGCACTATTGTCCCAGACAGTATCAAGCAAACCTTCTGACTGTCCCCAGTGGTGAGAAGCGGTGCAGTGGGGTGTCCCATTGCAAGAATGGAGCTGGTTGACCATATGTGAAGGATCCTGTTGACACAAATGTGCATGTTGATGCTTCCCTCTGGCAGCTTTAATGTTGGTGAGTGCATTTTAGTTCTGTTGCTCATGTGTGGTGAAGAGAATTTTCATTAGCTGGTGAAAGAAACTTTCTTTATGATGATTTATGACATATTTTGGACTCTTTTGCATTGGGCTTACACTGATTTATTTTTATTATGATTTTTTAATATTGTGGATGCTTTTTGCACATTATGA
The DNA here is from genome assembly GCA_018402905.1 of Glandirana rugosa. Lineage (NCBI taxonomy): Eukaryota > Metazoa > Chordata > Amphibia > Anura > Ranidae > Glandirana > Glandirana rugosa. Next base: position 325,546 of record BLSH010378393.1, on the reverse strand, counting down.
ATGCTGTGTTGATAGCACATGCTTTAAGTTTGTAATACAATATAATAACTGTTCTTGCTGTTACATACACTTTAAGAGGAGCTGTTCAGAATCTGGACAGCTCCAAGGTCTGGAATTCCATTTTAACTTTAGCTTTTAGGTCACTGGGGAGTCCATTGTTTTACATAAGCTATGACCCTAGCGACTTGTAGCTTATGCTGAGATTTCCTTTCCTGCTGAATCTTATAGCATCAGGAAGGTAAGTATATGCAGCTGGCAGGGGTGTAGATAAAAGGAAATTCAAACCCCACTCAGAGTCCCTGTAGTGCCACAGCTAGCAGTGACACTGTGGGGTTGATTTAATAAAGCTAGAGAGCGCAAAATATGGTGCAGCTCTGCATAGGAACGAATCCGCTTCCAGGTTTTATTTTAAAAGCTTAATTGAACAAGTTAGAAGCTGATTGGCTATCATGCACAGCTGCACCAGATTTTAAGTGCTTCAGTTTGAGTAAATCAACTCCTGTGTGTGCACTGGAAGCGCTGCAGCTGTCACTCCTTTCACCCATCAGAACTCAGACAAAAGCAACAGCAATTCAGAGAGGGAGGCTTTCTATAGCTCTTCCTTGTCTCCTGTCAAATGACACAGCCAAAGGAGGACTTCCCCTCAGCTTACTTCTAACCAACTGCTCTGGTGAATGGATTTCATATATATGAGGCTAGTCGGACCACTGTTACCATTGCTTCCCCTGAGAGACTAGAAGCGACCAGGCTATCTGAGCTGCTGCGGCTATCTGGTATGGTAGCTCACCCCTCATCTGTTTCCTCACAGTATGTTACTAAAGATGACCTGTCACAGTATGTTACTAAAGGTGACCTGTCATAGTATGTTCCTAAAGATGACCTGTTGGCAGCCTTTGCTGGGCTTAGAAACCAGGATTGCTGGTATGATTGCTTCTACTACACAGAGGGAGAAGGGTGACAGGTCTTCTTCCCCTAACCCTCTGATTCTGGAGTGAGAATGGGTTGGTGAGGGAGAGGAGGTAGCTACAGGGGATCTGGCTGATTCTTTTGCAGACACTTCTGCTTCAGAGAGTCCTGAGCCAGAAGAATCCCCAAGGACACCTGCCTCTCAATCTCAGAGGCTGCTGATCCAGGTACTTACACATAAGGTACGTGCAGCATTCAGGTTGCCTCCAACGGAGAGTCCAGTGGATGTGTATTCCTCCCTTGGGTCATTAAAATACCACAAGGTGTGCAGGTATTTGCTTTGCACCCTCTCCTTGAGAGGGTGATATATGCTGACTGGGTGCACCCGGACAGGTTTTTTGTTCCTTCTAATATACCCTATGCAGGAAAGCTTTTTGAAAGGGGGGAGTACCAGCTGTCCATGCAGCAGTCACATCCCTGAGTAAATCCCTGGCCTGCCCTGTTGATAATGCCCAGGTGTTAAGAACCCTTCAGATAAAAAGCTGGAGTCCTTATTAAAGGCTTCTTTTTCCTTGGCTGGGCATCGGAGCTTATTTTTTTTTTACTGTTGTGAAGCAGCATAGAGGCTGCATTGGATGCATATGTGCTTGGCTCATCCTACTTGGGCCCGGTTGCAGTTGAACAGGAGCATGCTTGCAAACTGGCTTAAACGCATGGTTGCTAAAAAAGCATGTTTGCCTAAATTAATGTTTGCTGGAGCATGTGTTTGCTTAAACGCTTGTTTGCTTAAAACACGTTTGTTAAACATGGTTGTTAAAACACATGTGGGCTAAAACACAGGGTTGCAAAGCAACACATGTCGCATAGACTTGGGTCGCATACAGGCTCGTGTTGCATAAACTTATGTTGCTTAGAGACTTATGTCGCATAGAGACTTGCATCGCATAGAAACTTGTGTCGCATAGGTGCATGCTGCATAGAGACTTGTGTCGCATAGAGACTTGTGTAGCATAGAAACTCGTGTCGCATGGAGGCGTGGGTCGCATGGAGGCGCGGGTCACATGGGCCTGTGTCACGTGGGCCTGTGTTGCATTGAGACTTGTGTCCGCATGGGTGCATGTCTGCATAGGAAGGTGTCTGCATAGGTTGCATAATGCATAGCACACATGATGCAGAGACACCTGATGCCTATGAATGCATGTTGTGCATAAACAGATGCTTACTTACATAGGCACGTTTTGCATAAACACATGCCTGCTTGCTTACTGCTCAATCCTATTACGGTCCAGAGGCAAAACGGGGAAGTAAGGCCTATTCTAGATCTCCAGGTCCTAAACCAATTTCTTGCGGAATGGCCGTTCCGCATTGAGTAAATCCGCTCAATGATTGCCTCGTTCCAGAAAGGAGATTTTTCGGCATCAATAGTCATAAGGATGCATATTTGCCGGTGCAAATTTTACTACCTCATCAGAGGTTTTTTTGCGCTTTAAGAAAGACGCTACCAGTTCTGGCTCTGCCATTCAGGATCGCAATAGCTCCCTGAATCTTCATAAATATTCTGGCTCCAGTGCAAGGCCTTCTAGGGTCACGAGGGGTCCTAATAATGGGATGCCTGGACAACCTCTTGCTCAGAGATCAGTCTCGGTGCAGACTCGCACAGAATGTGACCCTAACAATCTTGGAAAGCAGGGGTTGGGTCATGTATGTAGGGTGTTCTTACTAGACACAGTTCAGTCTCTGGAATATCTAGGTTTATAGCTAGATACAGTCCAAGCAAGAATACTCTCATCGCTGAGAGGATCAGTGACCTCAAGGCTCTGGTAAACCAGGTGAGGGCAATGAGACACTCTTCAGTTCTCCTCTGTGTGAGGCTGCTAGGGAAGATGGTAGCCTCTTTGGAGGCAGTTCCCTATGAACAGTGTCACTCCAGGGCGCTTCAGCGCAAAATACTGGCAGAGTGGAACAGACAATTGCAGACTTTGGATTCCTGCATATCCTTATCTGCCAGGGCTCCATGGAATCTTGCCTGGTGGTTAGTAAACCAGAATCTGTCTCAGGGCAGATCTTTTCTTCCAGTGTCTTGGAAGATTGTGACCACAGATGCCAGTCTTGTAGGCTGGGGATTGGTCATGGGGGACTCCACGGTCCAAGGGAGATGGCCCTTGGTGGAGCAGAGATTGCCCATAAACCTGCTAGAGCTACAAGCTATTCGGCTAGCTCTGAGGGATTGGACATCCAGGTTGCAGGGCTGCCTGGTAAGGGTACAGGCCGACAACACCACGGCAGTGGCAAGTTTGCAAGACTCTCTGCAGTTCACATCCCAGGCGTGGAAAAATTGGAAGGCGGACTTCTCAGCCGCCAACAGATACACCTGGGAGAGTGGTCACTGCAGTCCAAAGTGTTTCGGGAAATTTGCCTGCGCTGGGGGACGCCAGAGATTGATCGACTGGCATCCCGATTCAACAACAAAGTCTAGCTGTTTGTGTCCCTAGCAGGGGATCCTTGGGCTATAGGAGTAGGGGCTCTGATGATTCCATGAGCCCAGTTCTCCTTGATTTATGCCTTGCCCCCAATCTCTCTGCTAGTGCCAGATTGGGCCAGGAGGCCTTGTTACCCAGAGATAATGAGGTTAACGGCAGACGGGCCTTGGCAGCTTCCAGTCCGATCTGATCTACTCTCTCAGGGTCCTATATTCCACCCGAATTTACATGTGCTAAGCTGATGGCTTGGTGATTGAAGCCACGGTATTGAGAGATCCTGGGGTTTTTGGGCCCTGTGATATCTACAATGGTAAATGCTAAAAAACTAGTCACCAGGAAGATTTATCACAGGGTCTGGAAGGCTCACATTGTGTGGTGTGAGGCCAGAAAAAGGCATCCCCGCAAGTATGTGATTGTTAAAATGCTAGCCTTTTTTCAAGCAGGAGTAGACTTGAAGCTGGTTTTGACCACAGTCAAAGGACAGGTTTCTGCCTTGTTCATATGTTTCAGACTTCTCGCTCCTTGATCAGAACCTTTCTTCAAGGGGTAACTCATCTGTTACCACCTGTTAGATTTCCTCCCTGTCCATGGGATTGGATCTTGGTTTGTCAAAGGACAAGTTTCTGCCTTGTCCATATATTTTCAGAGGCCTTGGCTTCTCACTCCTTGATCAGGACTTGTCTACAAGGGGTAACTCAGCTGTTACCTCCAGTTAGATTGCCTCCCTGTCCAGGGGATTTGAATTTGGTTTTGTCAGTGCTGCAGAAGCAGCCTTTTGAACCTATTAGGGAGATTCCCTTGGTCTTTTGACTAGGAAACTAGTCTTTCTCTTTGCCATCACCCCAGCCAGAGGGGTTTCGGGGGTTGGCAGCTCTTTCTTGCAAAGAGCCAGACTTGAGAGTGCACCAGGATAAGGTGGTGTTGCGACCTCTTCCATTCTTCCTACCGAAGGTAGTGTCAGCCTTTCATCTCAATGTAGATATTATGTTACCTTCTTTTTATTCTCAGCCCTCCTTACTGGAGGAGAGACCATTGCACTCTCTACATATGGTGCGTGCTGTTAAGATCTATCTGTAGAGATCTGCAGACATCATTAGGACTGATGCCTTTTTTGTTGCCTGAAAGCCCTAGGAAGGGTCGGGCGGCATCCAAGGCAGCTGTTCTCACTGTGGATTAGCCAGTTGATTACTCAAATTTATGGTCAAAGGGGGAGAGCTCCCCCATTCTGGGCAAGAGCTCTTTCCACCAGGAGATAGGGACCTCCTGGGCTTCTGACACCAGACGTTGGTGGTACAGATTGTGAGGCCGCTACATGGTCCTCAGTACATACATTCACAAGATTCTAACAGGTGGATGTTAGAACAGCGGAGGATTCTGCTTTGTGGCTACAGCATATTAAGGGCTGCGGTTTACTTGGAATTGTGTCTCCCTCCCCTCAGGCATTGCTCTGGGACGTCCCAGTATGTATAGAATATATAGCCTGCTCTGTGTCCCGTGATGTCCGAGAAAGAAAATTTGATTTTTTATACATACTTACCTGTAAAATCCATTTCTTTCAAAGGACATCACGGGACACAGAGGTCCCTCCCCTCTCTGTCTTTGTGGAGTTCATTGCTTGCTACAAAACTGAAGTACTCCCAGTTTGGGAGGGGTTATATAGGAGGGGGAACTTCCTGTTTGTTTTTATTTGATTACCAGTGTCCATTCACCTATAGGTGGCATATAACCCAGTATGTATAGAATATATAGCCTGCTCTGTGTCCCGTGATGTCCTTTGAAAGAAATGGATTTTACAGGTAAGTATATTTAAAAAATCCAATTATTTTTTAAAAACCATCAATTTCAGTTTCTGCCAGGTTACATAGTTAGGTTGAAAAAAAAAAAAGACATAAGTCCATCTAGTTCAACCTATAAAAGGGAAAAAGGAAAAAAAAAATCTTACAATCCCATACCGTATTTGGAGATTAAGGCTGGGTTCACACCTATGCGAATTGGATGTGGGTTTCTCCGCATCCAATTCGCATAGCAGGAGATTGTGATTGGCTCTCTATGGAGCCGGTTCACACATCTCCCCAGCGGCTCCAGTGCAAATTGCACAGGAGCCCTGTGTGTCTTTTGTTCCGTTTCAGGTCCGAATTCAGCTCAAATCGAACCTGAAATGGTGAATGGAGATGCACCGGAGTCCTGCTGTGAGCCAATGCGATCTCCAGTGTGTACCCAGCCTAAATTTCTTTTCCTCTAGCCGTAAAGAGTGTCCCCTTGTCTTCTGTGATGACCTTGAAGTGAATAACTTCAACACCAAGTTCACAATATGGACCTTTTATGTATTTATACATGTTGATCATATTCCCCTTAATCTCCTCTTCTCAAGAGAAAATAAATTCAGTTCCTCCAATCTTTCCTCATAGCTGAGCTCCTCCATGCCTCTTATCAGTTTGGTTGCTCTTCTCTGCACTTTCTCCAGTTCCCCGATATCCTTTTTGTGAACTGGTGCCCAAAACTGAACTGCATATTTCAAATGAGGTCTTACTAATGATTTGTACGGGGGCAAAATTATCTCTCTCTCTCTCTCTCTGAAGTCTAAACTGCTCTTAATACATGAAAAGAGTTTGCTCACTTTGGAAACCGCAGCTTGGCATTGCATGCTATTATTAAGCTTATGATCTGCCAAAACACCCAGATCCTTTCCAACCATTGATTCCCCCAGTGGTACTCCCCCTAGTATGTATGGTGCATGCATATTCTTAGCCCCCATTTGCCTAACTTTACATTTATCAACATTAATCCTCATTTGCCACATAGTTGCCCAATTAAACAGTGCATTGAGGTCAGCTTGTAAGTTGGAGACATCTTGTAAGGACTTTATTCTACTGTATAGCCTGGTGCCATCTACAAACACTGAAATGGTACTTTTAATTCCAGACTCTATATCATTTATAAATATATTAAATAGTAAGGGTCCCAACACTGAACCTTGGGGTACACCACTGCTAACCTTAGACCATTGAGAGCATGCATCATTATAGTGCATCCTGAAGTTTTAATTTCAGTGCACCACTAGAGAATAGATGAGGAGGGGAATGTTACTCCACAGGGGGAGATGTGGGGGGAGAACTGGGACTGTGCCTCATAGGAGTCGCGCCCACACCCAGATCATAACCCTCATAAGTTTCGTTACAGAAGGATGAGTCCTAGGACCTAGAGAAAACAGATTACCTAAGGCAGTATAGGAGCCCTAAAGGGCTGCCTCCATAGGGTTCTGTCTGGGCCGGGAGAACCATCACCTCATGGTAACTAGCACTGCCACCCAGTAGTACAATTGAATGTTAGGAAGCGCTAGACAGCAGCAGTTGCAAAGTCCTCTTAGCTAACCGGGGAATTCGCCCAGCCCAAACAAAAGACACCACAATGCCATCCAGCCAATGAACGAGGAATTTGGGGAAAAAGGCCAGGGTAATATGAAAGAAACTTGGTAGGTATACCATCTTTAAAATATTTTTCCATCTAACTGGGGTCAGAGGAAGAGTTTGCCAAGTGGTAAATTTACGGGTGAATTTTGCAAGTACATTCTTTTCTAAGTAGGCAGCGATAGTACTACCCAACCGTATTCTCAGGTATGTAAATTTGTCGACCCATTATAACGGTATCTGCATATCTGTGTAAAAAGAACCAATTTATCTCTGTTGACGCGTACGCCTAAAAACCGATCAAACTGTTAAAAATAGTCAAGACCGAAGAGAAAAGGATGAATCTGTCAGATAGAACAGGGAGTCGTCCACATGTAAGAAGGACCATTTTTTCCTCAATGGAGCCCACATCAATACCCCTCTCCACTGGGTCTGCTCTAAGAAGAATAGCCAGAGGCTCCAAGGCCAAAGCAAACAAGCCAGAAGACAGTGGGCATCCCTGGTGTGTCCACAGGCACAATTGAAAAGACTCCAAAAGGTTACTGCTGGTCCGAACTTGTGCCCGCGGATGTGCATAGAGCTGTTTCAACCAGGAAAGAAATCGAGGGCCAAATCCAAAGCTAGTCAGGACAGTCTAGAGATAACCCCACTCGACAGAGTCAAACGCTTTTTCATTGTCCAGAGAGGCTTCTACTCCAGAGCTGTCAGGAGTAGCCAAAGCCAGCTGAGTATGGAGACTTTGGCTATAAATGTCTGTACCCCTTCCCGGCATAAAAACCGACTGGTCCAGATGAATCAGAGCTGTGATAGCCGTATTCAGTCGGTTAGCTAAGATTTTTGATAAGAGTTTCACATCCGCATTCAGCAGAGAGATGGACTGGTAGGAAAAACAGAAAGTAGAGTCTTTCCCAGGTTTAGGGATCGCAACAATTACCGCATCGCTCATCGAATCCAAAAACGACTCTGCTGTCAGTGATTTCACCAACATGGAGTATGTACGAGGAAGTAAATCTTCTGCATAGCTTTTATAGCATTCCACTGGGATTCCATTAGGACCAGCAATCTTACCCTGTTGCAGTGCCCCCAATGCCTTCCGCACCTCGGTTATAGTAATAGGTGAGTCCAATTTATCACGGTATGCGAAAGTGTGGACTGGGAGAAGTCTATGTCAGCTATGTATAAATTAAGTTTTCTATCATCTTATGTCACTCTGGAACTATAAAGAGCTTGGCAATATGAGACAAAACAAGCATGAATCTCTAATGAGGTGGAGAGCATGGTCCCATCAGGGCCTTGGATTTGCGGTATACCAGCAACAGCAGTATGTTCTATAGACAACAATGCCAACAGTTTCCCATTCCTCTCCCCTTGCTCAAAAATGCACTGGGATTGATGAAGCATTTTCTTTTCTGTCAGGGCTGTTCGGAGCAGGAGAACCTCCCTAGTCATGGTTTGTAATTGGGCATACTGTTGGGGGTCTTTAGTGTGAACATATAGCGGCTCCTGATTGCCTGAGCTACGTCAGCTTTACGCCATTCTGAACCTTGGCAATAATAGTTTGGCACTGTCCACATATGGAAGCCTTAAAGGCATCCCATACCACTGCATCAGAAGCGGTGTCAGGGTTGATACTCCAGTCAGTCATAAGATGTTCCTTAAAGTGTGGGTGTACTGCAGTATTGGTAATTCAAAACCTAGTGAGCATCCGCAATCTATTCGAGGGGAGACCCGATATGTCTAACCTTAGATACTGGGGAGTAGCGTTGAGCTGAACACCCCCTGGTTCGGTTCGCGCCAGAACTCTCGAACATTGCAAAAGTTCGGACCCAAACCGTGAACCTTACCTAAGTCTATGGGACCCAAACTTGAAAAATCAAAAGTGCCCATTTTGAAGACTTATATGCAAGTTGTTGGCCATAAAAATGGTATGGGGGCTAGGGTACTGCCCTGGGGGACATGTATCAATGCAAAAAAGTTTTTAAAAGAGATTGTTTTTAACCACTTGCCAACCGCACTATTGCCGAATGACAGCTACAGCGTGGCCGGCTAGTGCTCCCGTGCTTGCGCTTCTCGCACACCAACTGGGGCACACAGCCGATCGCTAAGCTCAAACCAGAACACGATGACAGGAATCGATGCCTCAGCCCTGGCATTGATTCCTGTCATCATGTTCTGGTTTGAGCTTAGCGATCGCTGATGTTGTAGAGGAGTTTTCTGCTTTTTTTAACGTAGTGACATGTAAGTGCATTACCTTTTAATAAAGCCCAATTGTTTAGGATTTTACACTATCTGGCATCTTATCTCTTTGCTGATACATGATACCCAGTACTATGGTCTAAGACAGCAGTATTGTTTCCCTGTGAGATATCTGGATGATCTCCTGCATCTCCCTAATGTTGAATAGCGACCATGGATGGAGCATATGACATATATGAGCCTTTTCTCCTACGTTCACTGACAGACGCAGCTCTCCATTGACATGTGGGTTATATGCAGATCCTATTAGGAGTTAACTAGGCAAAGAAACAAAGCAAGCTGGCCCCTCCCAGGGGGCTGTCCTCTCTTCCCATATAATCCCCCTATTCTGCTCAGTACATCAGTTTTAACATGCCTAGTGCAAGGAGTTGACCTGGCTGCCTTATGGGACCTGCGGTTTAGATTTTTGCTACCGCTTTTTTATTTTTCTCAAGCTAATGAAGACTACTATCAAGAAGCCGGCTGGGGCATAGAGGGTTCCTGAAAAACCCTGTACTTTCCCCAGTACGGCCAACCGATGCGAGCCAGTCCCAGGATATTAGTGGGTCCCGACGCATGGTGCCCGTTCCATGCGGGCGGCCAGTGGGTGATCCCCACTTGTGCCCAGTGTCCGGATTTGATCCTGTCCAGGGGCTTGTGGCCAGCAGCATCCCTCCCCAGCTGGGGAGAAAAGTCTGCGACCGGGTGGCTACCCGCTGCGCCCGTCAGGTGTGGTGAGTGAGCCCCCCTCTGCCCCCCCTAGGGGCGATGGGGGGGCCGCTGGGCGATTTTGGCACCTCTGCCTGCGTTAGCTGCCGGTAGAGGTGGGTCGCTGGTTCTCTCCTGGGTCCTTTCATCCCTTCCTCCCCCCCCCCCCGCGCTCTGCACCCCGTTGGCACTGTGTGCAGACCAACTAGGCCCCCATGCGGCGATCTGCCGCCATTTTGCCGTAGCCGCGGCCTTTTTCTATGGGATTTTCACTACCATGCAGTGGCGGTCATTTTGCCAGAGCCAGAGCAGACCTTTGGCCTCTAGTGGATGTCCTCGGCGGCCATATTGGAATCCCTGCATGCTGAGAAAACGTGCTGCTGCCATTTTTCCTTTCACTTTGCTGAGATGGTGTGGCTGGCTGCTGACGGCGCAAGCTCTCTGACGGTCCTCAGGATGTTTTTTAGTGGCAAAAACAGCAAGTATAGCTGGCTTCCTGGGGGTGTTGGTGGCATTAGGTGCAGTCCTCCTGGGTCTCCCTGGCGTTCTGAGGGGCGGTGGTGTGATTACAGTGTGGGGGTGCCGCTAGTGGTTGTTCTCGTTGTGTGTGTGTTCAGTCTGTGGGAGTGATGGCAGATGACCCTGCAGGGACCTCTGAAGAGGATTTAGCTGCAGTGCTACCTGCGTTGGGATCCCTGGTGTCCCTAGAACAGCTGCGGGCGGTGTTTGGGGAATTTCTTCCCAGGGTGGGGCTGAGCAAGGCCCCGGGGGCCCCTAAAAAGCGCCCCTCCCCCTTGTTCCTCAGGGGAGGATTCCGAACCAGAAGTAGCTTCGGGGTCACGGGGACCCCCGTGGAGCTTTCTGAGGGTGAACTTGTCCCCTCGGATGATGAAGAAGACCAGGGGGCTAAGGCAGTGCGCGAAAAGGCACTGGTGTCTGCAATAATTTCTGGCATCTGTGAGTCTTTGCGACTGGACCAAGATGGCGAGTCGCAGACGTCTACTTATGTCTGTGGGGCTGCCAGGCCTCCTAGGTCGCCCAGAGCTTACCCTTATGATACATTCTTTGATCATCTGATCTATCAGGAATGGCAGCGCCCGCAGCATTCCTTCACCATGCCAAATCGTTTCGCTATCCGGTATCCCTTTGAGGATAATTTCATAAAGAAGTGGGCGTCCCCCTCGGTGGACCCACCGGTGGCGCGACTGAACAAGGCGACGACTATTCCCCTAGAGGGGTCGCCGTCGTTTAAGGATCCTGCCGATAGGAGGACGGAGGCAGTGTCTAAGGCACTTTTCATTTTGGCAGGATCGGCCTTGCGACCGGCCTTGGCTTCTGCCATGGCAGCGCAATATCTGTCTGAATGTACGGCGGAGCTGCAGAATGATCTGGACTGCGGCAGAACGCTTGAGGCATTGCAGAAAGCAGAACATGTGTTTCACGGTATCAAATACCTGTGTGATGCGGCTCTAGACTTGCTCCCTATGTTGTCCAAAATGTCTGTTTTTGCAGTCATTATCAGACGGGTCCTTTGGTTGCATTCGTGGTCGGGTGATTACGCATCCAAACAAGGTTTAGCGGACCTCCCCTTTCAGGGTGGCCGTCTCTTTGGGCCTCAGTTGGACGAAATCATTAAGGATTTCACGGGCGGGAAGAGTACCTTTCTTCCGGAGCCCAGGCGGCGAGAATTTTGCCGCAAGCAGGGACCTGTCTCTTCGGGTCATAAGAGGTTTTTTCGTGCTCCTGGCGCAGCGGGCAAGGGCCCGTGAGCTGGCAAGGTTGCTGCAGGGGCCGGCAAAAGACTCTGGCAACGCAAAAACGAAAAAGCAGAGGATAAGCCCTCCTGTGCATGATGGGTTGAAGGAAAGGTCTTCTGGGGTTCGCAGACAGGTGGACTGCCCGCCTTTCCGACCGGTTGGTGCGGGAAGTGGTGTCCTCCGGGTACAGGATAGAGTTCAGCACTCTACCCCCAGACAGGTTCTTCCCATCGAACTTAAGACTCCCACATCAACATTGGGAGGCCCTTTTAGGGGCGGTTCAGGCACTATCAGATCAAGGGGTGATCGTGCCGGTACCTTAGCCAGAGAGGTTTCACGGTTTCTACTCGAACCTATTTGTGGTCCCCAAAAAAGGAGGGGGACTAAGGCCAGTTTTGGACCTGAAGGCGCTAAACTTTTATGTGAAAGCGCGAAAATTCCGGATGGAATCAGTCCGCTGGGTCGTGGCCGCCCTTCATCAGGGGGACTTCCTGGCATCTCCATGTTCCCATTTGTCTCCGTCACCAGCGCTTTCTATGATTTGCGGTGGGAGATCTCCATTACCAGTTTGTGGCACTGCCCTTCGGTCTGGCCTCGGCTCCTCGGGTCTTCACCAAGTTGGTGGCCCCAGTGCTGGCGCTACTGAGGCAGAGGGGCATTGCGGTGGTAGCTTACCTCGACGACTTGCTTCTGAGAGCAGAGTCTGCCTCAGCCCTGGTGGAAAGCGTGCATATCACCATGGCCTTGTTAAAGGACTTCGGTTGGCTGATCAACGTGCAGAAGTGGACGTTGACACCGTCCTGTCGCCTGGAATATCTGGGTCTGATTCTGGACACGGAGCAGGCGAAGGTGTTCTTACCCCCGGCCAAGCTGCGGTCCCTACAATCAGCAGTGCGAACCTTACTGTCTCACCGGCAGTCATCATTACGGTTCTGTATGCGGGTGCTGGGGCTCATGGTGTCGGCCTTCGAGGCGGTACCTTACACTCAGAGCCACACTCGGCTACTTCAGCGAGCGATTCTGTCTCGGTGGGACAGATCCCCACTGTCTCTGGACCAGTTGGTCAACTTGGATTGTCAGACCAGGGCATCCTTGGCCTGGTGGCTTCGGACACCAGCTCTGATGCGGAGAAAATAGTTTCTTCCCCTGACAAGGTCGATAATCACGACGAATGCCAGCCTATCAGGCTGGGGGGGGGCGTCCTGGGCTCTCTATCGACCCAGGGTCGCTGGTCGGCGAAGGAATCTCGCCTTCCAATCAATGTGCTGGAGCTAAGAGCGATCAGACTCTGTCTATCCCGCTGGATGGCGAGGCTGCAAGGGCTCCCGATTCGGGTTCAAACGGACAATGCCACAGCAGTGGCGTATGTGAACCATCAGGGCGGAACGAGAAGTGCGGCAGCGGCTGCGGAAGCAGCTCTCATTCTGCATTGGGCAGAACTTCACGTTTCGGCAATCTCTGCCATCTACATTCCAGGTGTAGAAAATTGGCAGGCGGACTTCCTCATTCGCCAGACGCTGGATCAGGGGGAATGGTCCCTACATCCAGAAGTGTTCAGCCAGATTTGCCACAAGTGGGGCACGCCAGACGTGGACCTCATGGCGTCTCGGTTCAACCACAAAGTAAAGACCTTTGTGTGCAGGACAAGAGACCCATTGGCGGTGGCCACAGAAGCGCTCGTGGCACCTTGGGGTCGGTATCGTCTTCTGTACGCCTATCCTCCCATCAAACTTCTCCCATGCCTACTGCGCAGGGTGGAAGCGGAGGGAATTCCGATGATCCTGGTGGCTCCGGATTGGCCTCGGTGTCCGTGGTACGCCGACGTAGTAAGAATGGTGGTAGACGATCCCTGGTGTCTCCCGCTGCGAGACGATCTGCTGTCTCAGGGACCCATATTGCACCCTGCTTTACACTCACTGGTCTTTGACGGCCTGGCTATTGAGTCCCAGGTGCTGAGTGACAGGGGTGTAGATGACTCAGTGGTCCCTACCATGCTGAAGGCGCGCTAGTGTACTTCGCGCAAAATTTATCATCGCACCTGGAAGGCCTATATTGCCTGGGGTGAGGCGGGGGGTTGGAACCCTTGCTCTTATGTGGTGTCTAGGGTCCTGACTTTTTTACAACAGGGCCTAAATAAAAAATTGTCCTTGAGTACTCTCAAGGGCCAGATATCGGCCTTGGCGATTCTTTTCCAACACCCTTTGGCGTCACATTCCTTGATTCGTACATTTGTACAGGGTGTGCGCTATGTGGCTCCTCAGGTACGGTCGCCTATGGCACCGTGGGATTTGAATTTGGTACTTTCAGTGCTTCAGAAGTCACCTTATGAGAAGATCAGGGATATTCCCTTACAATTGTTGTCGCAGAAAGTGGCTTTCTTGGTAGCCATTACATCCGCTAGGCGGGTGTCTGAGTTGGCAGCGTTTTCCTGCAGGTCTCCATACTTGGTCCTGCACAGGGACAAGGCGGTATTGCGCCCGTCGCCTTCTTTTTTTGCCAAAGGTGGTTTCTTATTTTCATAAAGACATTGTTCTTCCTTCGTTGTGTCCGCATCCTTCCCATCCTAAGGAGATTGAGTTGCATTCCTTGGATGTCGTACGGCTTTGCGGGTGTATTTGGCGGCTACAGACTCTTTTCGGAGGTCTGATGCGTTGTTTGTCCTGACGGATGGTCCGCGCAAAGGACTGGCGGCCTCGTCAGCTACTGTCTCTCGATGGATCAGACAGACCGTGACTCATGCGTATTCTGTTCGGGGCAAAGTGCCTCCTTTTCCAGTCACGGCTCATTCTACCAGGGCTGTTAGCACTTCTTGGGCTTTTCGACACCAGTCCTCGGTGTCACAGGTGTGCAAGGCGGCTACTTGGGCCTTAGTGCACACTTTTACTAAGTTTTATAAAGTTGATGCATCTTCGGATGCTGCTTTTGGTCGTAAAGTTTTACAGACGGCAGTGTAGGCGCGTCTGGCGCCTCTTCAGAGGTTCTGTTGGGTACAGTTGTTGTCGTTTGCCCACCCCTCTTAATGACACAGCTTTGGGACATCCCCACGTGTCAACGGAGAGCTGCGTCTGTCAGTGAACGTAGGAGAAAAAGGGATTTTATTAAAACTTACCGTAAAATCCTTTTCTCTGAGTTCACTGACAGATGCAGCACCCACCCCTCTGCGTTTTTTTTGGTACGGCTTGTTACGAACTGATGTACTGAGCAGAGTAGGGGGATTATATGGGAAGAGAGGACAGCCCCCTGGGAGGGGCCAGCTTGCTTTCTTTCTTTGCCTAGTTTGCTCCAGGGCCTTCAAAACTGTAATAGGTAGTCAAGAAGTTAGATGTGTAAGTTATGCTCCTAGAACCCCTGATGGTGCTCCCTGCATGTTGGGCCTCTCTATGTGGCCAGGCTGTGAAAAAGTCTCACACATGTGGTATCACCATACTCAGGAGGAGTAGCAGAATGGTATATTGGGGTGATCAATATTCAATGATTGGCACCATAGGTTGTAGACTCTATAACATGGGTGCTCAACCTGTGGAGCTCCAGCTGTTAAACTACAAGTCCCATCATGTCTATGCCTTTGGGAGACATGCTTTTATCTGTCAGCCTTGCAATGCCTCATGGGACTTGTCGTTTTGCAGCAGTTGGAGGGCCACAGGTTGAGCACCCATGCTCTATAACCTTCACAAAGACCAAATAATGTACACTGTTTTGGCATGTTTTTAACAAAGAAATGTGGTAATATAATTTTTGATCAAAATTGATGAAAAAAATTACTCATTTGCAAAATTTATAACAGAAATGAAGAAAAATACATTCTTTTAAATACATTTTCGGTCTTTTTTTTTTATAGCGCAAAAAAATAAAAAAAATAGTGGTTATTAAATACCACCAAATGAAAGCTCTATTTGTGTGGAAAAAAAAGGACAAACATTTCATATGCGTAGTGTTGCTTGACTGAGTAATTGTCATTCAAAGTGTGAAAGTGATTAAAGCTGAAAATTGGCCTGGTTCAGAAGGGGGCATAAGTGCCCAGTGGGTTAAAGGAGCAGTGATTTTAATGATGCTTAAAGTAAAACAATAAAAATGAAAAATTAATTTAACCACTTAAGCCCCGGAAGGATTCACACCCTTAATGACCAGGCCATTTTTTGCGATATGGCACTGCGTTACTTTAACTGACAAAATTGACGTCCTTTTTTCCCCACAAATATAGGTTTCTTTTGTTGGTATTTGATCACCTCTGCAGTTTTATTTTTTGCGCTATAAACCAAAAAAGAGCGACAATTTTGAAAAATAAAACTGTATTTTTTACTTTCGGCTATAATACATATCCATAAAAAAAAAATTATTCATCAGTTTAGGCCAGTATGTATGCTTCTACATATTTTTGGTAAAATAAATCCCAATAAGCGTATATTGATTGGTTTGCGCAAAAGTTATAGCATTTACAAAACGGATAGATTTTTAATTTTTTTTTAATAGTAATGGCAGTGATTAGTGATTTTTAGTGGGACTGCGACATTGCGGCGGTCAGATCGGACACCTAACTGACATTTTTGACACTTTTTTGGGAACCAGTGACATCCACCACTTCACGCAGGGAGGATGTCCATGGACGTCCTGGGCTTTGAGTGTTGATATCTGAATGGTGCCTGCAGCAACAGACACCATTCAGATATCGTTTTTTTGGCCGGCGATTCCCTGCACCATAAGAACAATCATGGCGGCAGTTCAGCCACTTGATCGTTCTTATAGGCAACGGGAGGGGACGTCCCCCCTCCCGTCCTCCTCCGGTGCTTCTCCCAGGCCACCGTACGATCTGCGACCCGGAGACAGAATCCGTCGCCGCCAGAAGTTGATCAGAGAGGTGACTGGTGACCATCTGGTCACCAGTCATCTCTATGATCCTCGGAGGCCCTGGCGCGATGTTATGACGTCACGTCCGGGCTGGCTTTAATAAACAAAGCCATGAACGTGGCTGGAAAGGTTGGAATTGATAATATTTTTTCTGATCTCGGTCTTTCCAGCCTGGAGGAGAGATATGGGGTCTTGTTGACCCCATATCTCTCCATAGAGAGGACCTGTCACAAACTATTCTTCAGAATCAGAAAAGGTTTATTGCCATGATCTGTAAACAAGGTTCACGGATTAGGAATTTGTCTTGGTGTTTTGGCGCAAAAGAAGAATAACAAAAAATACAAAAAAAAAAAAAAAAAAATACTAAGTAAAATACACGATAAATACAAAAGTAATCACAAGATTTACAGGGTTGGATAAGATAACTGTACAGGCTATTTAGACTGGGACATGTGCAAATGCAAATGCAAAATTTACAGAGTCAAAGTGTCAAGTGGCAAAGTACAAAAATTACAGTGTGTAAAGTGTCAAGAGTTAAGTGTTCATGAGTCCCACAGCAGATGGATAGAAACTGTTTTTGTGGCGGGAGGTTCTGGTCCGCATGGACCGTAGCCTCCTGCCTGAGGGGAGTGGCTGAAATAGTCCATGTCCAGGGTGAGAAGGGTCGGTTGTGATCCGACCTGCTCGTCCCCGAGTCCTGGAGGACATGCAGAGGTCCTGAGCCCCTGCTCGTCCAGCCTAGTGT
>BLSH010378393.1:291269-307362 GCA_018402905.1 Glandirana rugosa | reverse complement strand
ATCATTCCTGATGTTTCTCCACCTGGTCGCTCCGTCACCTCCTCGATGCACGCACAGACCTTTGATGGCTGACCCTCCACAAATCTCGACGGTGTCTATCAGACCTGCTCATGTGTCTGTGACATTGTAGTATGTAGGCTATGACACTCCTGTCGTAGTAGGGATGTACGTGGTTTCACTGGATGTTATTACTGTTTTTGTTGCCAGCAAACTGCTGCTCCAAGCGTGCATTATAATGAGACTTGGCTCTTAACACCTCCCTGCTAAATCCATACTTCGCCTGTCTGTAGCCGTCTCGATCCCCACTCATGTGGGCTGCTTCCTTTTGCAGCCTTAGCTGCCTCAGTTTGGGTGTGAACCAGGGTTTGTCATTATTGTAGGTCACTTTGGTGCATGTAGGGATGATGCTGTCCTCACAGTATCGGATGTATGATGTTACAGTGTCTGTGTACTCGTCCAGACTATCTGTGGCAGCTCTAAACACCTCCCAGTCGGTAGTTTCCAGACACGCACGTAGCTCCTCCACTGCCTCGCTGGTCCACCTCTTTGTAGTCCTTACTACAGGTTTGGAGAGTTTCAGCCTCTGCCTGTACGTGGGGATCAGATGAACCATGGCATGGTCTGAAAAGCCCAGGGCAGCGCGGGCCATGGCGCAGAAGGCGTTGCTGACGGTAGTGTAGCAGTGATCCAGCGTGTTCTGCTCTCTGGTCGGGCATTTAATAAACTGTCTGTACTTTGGCAGCTCATGGGTGAGATTTGCCTTGTTAAAATCCCCAAGGATAATCAGCAAAGCGTCCGGAAAAGTCCGCTCCACACTCAGTACCTGGTCTGCGAGTGCACGCTGTGCCTCTTGCACATTAGCGCTCGGCGGTATGTAAACAGCGGCCAGGATGAATGAGGCAAACTCACGTGGAGAGTAGAAAGGTCTGCAGTTAATGAAAATAGATTCCAGAGCAGGAGAGCAGTGCTTGGAGATCACTGTTACGTCGGAACACCAGGCGTTGTTGATGAAGAAACAGACTCCACCGCCTTTTGTTTTTCCCCCGGAGAGATCGGTCCGTCTGTCGGCGCGGAGGAGCTGGAATCCCTCCAGGTGAAGTGCGCCGTCCGGAATTGAGTGGTTCAGCCACGTCTCCGTAAAGCACAAAACAGCAGATGAAGAGAAGTCCCTGTTTCTTCTCATCAGCAGCGCCAGTTCGTCCATTTTGTTGCTGAGTGAGCGAACGTTAGAGAGGAAAATCCCAGGTAACGGCGTCCGCACGCCGCGCTTCCGCACGCGCACCAGAGCGTCGGCCCGTTTCCCTCGTCTGCCGTGTCTCACTCTTTTGGCTAAAAAAAGAGCTAAATCTGCAGCGGAAGCTAAAAAAACTGGATATATAGCATCAGAAGTGGTGGTTCTGATGTCTAAAAGCTCTTCACGGGTGTAAGAGCACGCCGACACACAATTAAAGCAAAAAAACAAGCAAAGCAAAGTGCTCCAAAACACCAGGGCATCCATCAGTGGCGCCATCTTGGAAGGCGCCGCTTCTTATTACAAGGGATGTTTACATTCCTTGTAATAGAAATAAAAGTAATTAAAAAAAACATAGGTTTAAAGAGACCATGTAAAAATAAAAAATAAAAGTAAAATAAACAATGAAAAAAAGAAAAACGTATAAGTAAGTTGCACCCACATATGTAAACGGTGTTCAACCCAGGCGTGCGTTAGAGCAAGAGCAACAATTCTAGCACAATACCTCCTCTGTAACTCTAAACATGTAACCTATAAAAAATTGTAAAGCGTCACCTATGGAGACTTTTAAGTCATTGAGTCCGTCGTACCCGCTGATTGGCTCCCCTGCTGGCCAATCGGAGCGTCCGCACACCCAGGAAAGCTAGTGCATGAATCGCCGTACTGGTACGGCGATTTGCGCAGCCGAGCCACCTTGCCGCAGTACATCTGCGGCGGGTGGTCGGCAAGTGGTTAAATATAGTGCCTAGGAGGGTCCCCTTAGTCAGCCCATAAAGTGGCTCATCTGTACAGAGTAAACTGACATATATAAAGAAAAAAAATAAATGACATTTAAATTGATTATCCCTGCAAGCTTTCTTTGTTTTGTAAACCGGTGTTTCTCAAACTTTTACGTTGAAGTACCCCTGCAGATCTAAAAACATTTCTTAAGTACCCCTGTCTCAAGAAAGTAATTCTACTGTTTAGGTGTCATGGTTTCTGTGTGTGTGTAATGCCATTATGTCGTTGTGATGATTTCTGTGTGTGTTTGATGGTTTTTGTTTGTGTGCAAAATCATCATCAAATGCCACCTCACATGTGCCCATGAATTCAGCCTCACCAGTGTCCATCAATGCAGCCTCACCAGTGTCCATCAATGCAGCCTCACCAGACCCCATCAATGCAGTCTCACCAGTGCCCATCAATGCAGTCTCACCAGTGCCCATCAATGCAGTCTCACCAGTGCCCATCAAATGCAGCCCCACCAGTGTCCATCAATGCAGCCCCACCAGTGTCCAACAATGCAGCCTCACCAGTGCCCATCAATGCAGCCTCACCATTGCCCATCAATGCAGCTTCACCACTGCCCATAAATGCAGCCTCACCAGTGCCCATCAATGCAACATCACCAGTGCCCATCAATGCAGCCACGCCAGTGCCCATCACATGCAGCCTCACCAGTGCCCATCAATGCAGCCTTACTAGTGCCCATCAATGCAGCCTCACCAGTGTCCATCAAATGCAGCCTCACCAATGCCCATTAATGCAGCCTCACCAGTGCCCATCAATGCAGCCTCACCGGTGCCCATAAAATGCAGCCTCACCAGTGCCCATCAATGCAGTCGCACCAGTGCCCATCAATGTAGCCATACCAGTGTCCATCAAAATGCAGCCTCACCATTTGCCCATCAAATGCAGCATCACCAGTGCCCATCAATGCAGCCTAACCAGTGCCCATCTATGTAGCCACACCAGTGTCCATCAAATGCAGCCTTACCAGTGCCCATCAATGCAGCCTCACCACTGCAGCCTCACAAGTGCCCATCAATGCATCCTCACCAGTGCCCATCAAATGCAGCCTCATCAGTGTCCATCAAATGCAGCCTCACCAGTATCCTTTAAATGCAGCCTCACCAGTATCCTTTAAATGCAGCCTCACCAGTATCCTTTAAATGCAGCCTCACCAGTGTCCATAAATTCAGCCTCACTAGTATTCATCAAATGCAGCCTCACCGGTTCCCATCAATGCAGCCTCACCAGTTCCAATCAGTTCAGCCTGTAGGTGTCCATTGAATGCATGAAGGTGAAAAACCTTCAGCCTTTACAACCACGTGTTGTGGGGAGTTAATTAATCTGCAATGCTATTTGCAATATGCAGCATGGAAGGGGTTAATGTATTTCCATTGGTCACTGATGTATTAGTGACCAGTGGCAGTTTATTAACTCCTTTGTGCTGCATTAGTGGGTCCCCTTCATATAGGGGTTAATTAACACTGCCACTAATGCAGCACAAAGAGGTTAATGTATTGCCACTGGTCACTAATACATCAGTGACCAATGGCAATACATTAACCTAAAAAAAAAAAAATGAACACTGCAGTACGAGTACACAGATAAAACACAGCAGTACAGTCAGCAACGTTATCAGCCTCTGCTCACTCACTTGTCCATGACAGTGGACGCTCCGAGCAGGTCACAGAGGCAGCACTCCTCCTTTTCCCAGCCTCTGAATGACATCAGGCCAGGTAGGGCCTAGGAAGCTCTGGTTGGGCGGAGGTCACTCTGCCTGACAGGGAATTGTCTGTGTGGATAATACCGGCCAGGTGCAGGAATGCACTCGGCACACTCGTACCGCTCAGCTGCAGGCAACTCTGCAACTATAAAACTATATACTATATAGCGGCGGCTGGCGGCTGTATATAGCAAGCCCCCCTACATTAATGTAGCCTTTTTACCCAGCATCAGTGGCGAGTGCCACCCTGCCCCCAGCACAGGCGACGTACTCCCTTCTCTTGGTGTACGTACCCTAGGGGTACGTGTACTACGGGTTGAGAAACCCTGTTGTAAACAATGGCTTGGGGAGCCAGTCTGTATGATGAGTCCACAATTTAGTACACTTAGAACAAGATAGTTAATTCTGCCCCCCCGCAGTACCCGCATGGTCTGAGTGCTGAGTTTTCAGGTAGGAGGAGATTTCCACTATAGCCTGTATACATTCCCACATGTGTGATGTCAATATCATGTGACCTGGCAAGGTCTGAGAACAAGGAAATGTTCTCTCCAGCTTCAATGCCTCCAAAACTGCCAGAATCCTCCTCCTCCTCCCTCTCCCCTTGTTTGTTTTGTGGTATCACAAGACTGGTGTCTTCATAAAGCAGGCTTGAGAGGAAAGGAAGTACTCCTCTTCCTCCCACTGCTCTGCCTCAAGTGCCCTGTCCATAATGCCACGCAGAGTATGCTCCAGCAGGAACACAAGAGGGATAGTGTCTCTGATGCATGCATTGTCACGGCTCACCATCCTTGTTGCCTCCTCATATGGTGTCAGTGCAGTCCTTTCTCCCTTATCAGTAGCCATTGGTGTGGGGAAAAAAGTTGAGCTCCCCTGAGCCTAGCCTTGTGCCATACTCACACAGGTACTCGTTGATGGCCCTCTACTGCATATGCAGCCACTGCAGCATTGCCACAGTTAAGTTCCACCTGGTGGGCATGTCACAAATCAGGTGGTTTGCCTGGTGGTGGAATTCCCCCTGAATTTCAGCCAACCAAACACTGGCTGTGTATGACCACCTGAAACAGCTACAGACTCTTCTGGCCTGCCTTAGAAGGTCTTGCAAACCTGGATACCTGTTTAAGAAATGCTGCACCACCAAATTGAGGACATGTGCCAGGTGTCAACTCTCCCTGTCCTAGGGCAGACAGAAGTTTAGTGCCATTATCGCACACGACTATTCCTGGTTCAAGCTTCCGTGGCGTGAACCACCTCTGGGCCTGACCCTGCAGACCTGAAACAATCTCTGCTCTGATGTGGCTGAAGCACTGCATGGCATCTTTTAGCCTGACTTGTTGAATTGCCCCTTGAATGCTTAGGGGGCACTGGTGGTTCAAAGGGCTATCCAGCAGGGGAGGGCATGGAAGGGAGGGGGTAGAGCTGACTGATCTTGCACCATCACCACCAGCTGTATGGAGACCTGGCGGCAAAACAAGCTCCAGCGCTGAGCCCTGTCCTACATCCTTCCTAGTTGCAAACAGAGTTACCCAGTGTGCTGTGAACTAAATATATATTGTTCCTGACCATGCTTGCTGGACTACGTGTCAGCAGTAAGGTGGATCTGAGTTGCTGACTGTCTTGCTCAACGATGCCAAAACATTGTCTTTCATGTGATGGTACAGAGCTGTAATGGCCTTACGTGCAAAGAAAGCGACTGGGAAACCTGCCATTGTGGTACAGCACATTCTACAAATTCACAGAAGGAGGCAAAATCCACCAGATGGAAAGGCAGGAGTTGCAAAGCCAGAAATTTGGACAAGCTGCTGGGGCAGAGAAATTTGCCTGCTATACTCTACAGCTGGTGGTGTGTTGCTGACAGACTTGTTGCACGGGCCTGTTATACCCTTTGCTATACTATCATCTCTGTCACTGGAGGCTGCTGTGAGGTCATGAGATATAACGGGTGGTAGGAGGTTAAATGCTTTGCAAGCATGTGGTACCCAAATGGGTGGGGGTTTTGCCACGCTTGATCTGCTTGCGGCAGAGATTGCAAATTGAAACAGTGTGATCAGCTGCACATGTGCTAAAAAAAGTCCCACGCAGCTGAGCTGTGGAAAGTGTGACGGGAGATAACAGCTCCACAATCTGATGGAATAGGGTGACTGCTCTCTACTTTTCCATGATGGCTGCCTCTGGGGCTGCCTTGGGGTTGTGCCTCCCCCTCACTTTCCTTCTCTACTATATCTGGCACCCAAGTCGCTTCAGCGACCTCATCATCATCATCCCCTCCTTCCTCTTCATCACTGAAGCCAAATTGACAATATGCTGCAGCTGGGGGAACATGACTGCCAATTTGTTGTTTATCAGTGTTCATTTTACTCCCTTCCTCAACCTCAGAACCAAATCAGAATCAAGTAATGCCTGTGCATCGTCAAGAAACAAATGGCTGACGCTGTGTTCAAACAATTCAGCTGACTTCTCCATGCATGATGCTGGGGTTATAGCAGGAGTAGCTGTTGACAAGGAGGCAGAATAAGCCGCTCTGGCAGCTGCAGTGGACTGCGCACTAGTCTCAGCTTGGGTGATAGAGGATGAGGAGGATGAGTCTGGTTTAGTAAGCCAGTTCACCACCTCACCAGCAACATCACTAAACAGGGAAAAATGTGCCCTTCCTGAGGACGGACCACGTCCACCTCAGCCTGTGGACACAGATGCTGCTGACCCCCTCATAGTGGCATGGGAATGTCTGCCTTGGGCATTTGGGCTTATTACCCAAATGTAGTAGATACTGGGAAATGTGTAATTGAATGCACTTTATTCAATGAAAAGTTGTGTTTGGTGCACTTTAAATTGAGCATTGCTGCTGATAGAAATGTGAAAACTATAAATAAATAAAAAAGGGGGAACAACAGTGTCGCAGTAAAAAAAAAAAACTGCAGCTGACAATCTAAAAAAGAGGTGCAGGCACGGGACAAAAAAAAAATTGGCACTGTATACAGCACTAAATGTTATGTAATGCTGTGTTAAACACTGCACTACATTAACACTAAATTCACACTACACTGACACTACACTGACACTACACTATACTCACACTATTCTGACATACTATACTCACACTATACTGACACTACACTGACACACTGCACTATACTTACACAATACTCACGCTATACTCACACTATACTGACACACTACACTGACACTACACTATACTCACACTTTACTCAGACTACACTAACACTACACTGACACTCTACACTAGTCACAATAACACATTAGCTCACTAGTAGCAAACAGAGCCCTGCTCTATCTACACTATAGTACCAAAAGTATTGGACACCTGCCTTTACACCCACATGAACTTTAATGGCATCCCAGTCCATATGGTTTAATATTGAGTTGGCCCACCCTTTGCAGCTATAACAGCATCAACTCTTTTAAGCAGGCTGTCCAGAAGGTTTAGAAGTGTGTCTAAGGGAATGTTTGACCATTCTTCCAGAAACGCATTTGTGAGGTCAGGCACTAATGTGGACGAGAAGGCCTATCTCCGCTCTAATTCATCCCAAAGGTGTTCTATTGGTTTGAGGTCAGGGACTCTGTGCAGGCCAGTCAAGTTCCTTCACCCCAAATTCGCTTATCCATGTCTTTATGGACTTTGCTTTGTGCACTGGTGCGCAGTCATGTTAGAATGGGAAGGGGTCATCCCCAAACAGTTCCTGCAAAGTTTGGAGCATTAAATTGTCCAAAATGGCTTGGTATGCGGATACCTTAAAAGTTCCCTTCACTGGAACTAAAGGGCCAAGCCCGACTCCTGAAAAACAACCCCACACCATAATCTCCACTCCACCAAATGAATTGGACTAGTGTACAAAGCAAGGTCCGTAAAGACATGGATGAGCGAGTTTGGGGTGGAGGAACTTGACTGGCTTGCACATAATATAGCGTATCTCCACTCCAACAACACGCTGCAAAAGGTTCCTGTGGGAAGGGACTATGAGCACTGAGCCATGATTGGGCAAAGTCATCATGGCTTTGTCCAATTATGGCTCTGACTGTGCTCTGTGCCCTGATTGGGCAAATCCTTGCACTTGACCATTGGTCAGGTCAGGTGCATTGCTTCATCCTATTAAGGCCCTAGAATGCACTGTGCTTTGCTGAACAGGCGATGTTCGGACCAAACTTTTGCTCCGCTCGAACTGTTGCCCAACTGTACAGGGGAGCATGGTCAGTGATACCCCTTGGTAGAATCATGGCCTCCATGACCCTGGGCAGGATAGACCCCCCCACAAAGGCCAAGTCAATACTTGAGAATGTTTTATAAGACGCTGAGTGGCATGTATAAGCTCGAGTATAAGGATGTTTGCACCACCAAACGTCAGTCAAGCCATACGTGGTGAGAGTGGCAAGGGCAAGTTCTTCCCACTGTTAGCGCAAATTTTTCATACCCACAATTCCCTGCATGTGCCATCTAATTTTTTTTCCCTCTAGGTTTAAAAGGGTTGAACGCCCCCACCCCACACGGAAAATCATCAACACTTTGTATGAACTCACATAAAAATCCTCTTTGATTTTTTTTTTTTCTTCATTATAGCCTGAACTGACCCTGGACTGTTAATTGACCATGTTTTTTCCTGCTGCCTGGATCGATCCTTTTCCTGTTTGCTGACCATGTGTCTGCCTACCTCATGAATCGACCCTTCTGCACACCCCACTGAAGGTGTTCTTGTAAGATACCAGTCTCAACCATCCTCCGTTGACATCTGCATACCTTGAACCACAGGTACACTTTGGTTCACCACACACAAGCTGTACATTCACTACTTTACATTGTAGCAAAGTGTAATTTCTTCAGTGTCACATGAAAAGATAAAATAAAATATTTACAAAAATGTGAGGGATGTACTCACTTTTGTTAGATACTGTAGCATTGTTAATAATTCCTGAGGGCAGCCATGTACCAGTAGGCTAGGCTTGCTTGGGTTATAGAAATGAGGACTGCTATAGGTGAATCTACCCTAAGCTATATTACCTGACCACACATAAAGAGGTGAGCGTTACAGTACACTGTTTTTATTTCATTAGTTAATTTTTCTGATACACAAGATGCAGAGTCACATACATAATCAGTCCAAACATTGAAAAAGTCTCACACGTGGTATTCTGAGTCTCAGTGTCACACACCTGATGGTGGAGTCTGTCTTGTGCAGGAAGCAACCACTCTTATGACCCTGGTTCGGGAACCCCTGATAGAGCAGACAGAGGGTTCCAGAGCACAGAGGGGCACGAGGGCTGGACAGGAACACTGATGGTGAAAACGGTCCGCCAGTGGCTGGTGCAAACCGTAGAGTAGTGAGGCAGGCTGAAGTCGGCAACTGGCTGGCAAGCGGTACAGAAGGAGCAGGCTGAAGGATCGTCAGGTGCAGGCAGGGTCGTTAACAGGCAGGCAGCGAGGTACAAGGGGTCAGGCAGAAGAGTCGTCGTGGGCAAGCTGGGGGTCGGTGCAGGCGGAAGTCAATCAAGGTCAAACAAGTCGGGTCACAGGAACAAATCAGGATACAGATTCAAGACAGGTAGCTCTCCGGAACACACACTAACGCTGTAGAACGGACAGCACAGGCTGCTGGGTTCCTCAGGCTTAAATAGGCCGATTGGCGCCGTTTCCGGCGCATGCGCGCACACGGACGTGCAAGAACGCATACAGGCGCGCGCACCACCGCGGAAACGGCGGAGCAGGACATCAATGTCCCCTAACATTGCCCCCCCAAGGGGCAGCCTCTGGATGCCTCGCCGGGCACCAGCTTCCAGGCGGTTTCTCTCAAAGGTTCGGATCAACTCAGCAGCATGAACATTAGACTCAGGCTCCCAAGAATTTTCCTTGGGACCATAACCCTTCCACTTCACCAAGTACTGGGTTACGTTACCCCTCATCCGGTAGTCTAGGATGGCTTCGACCTCGAACTCCTCCTCTCCATTTACAAGCACTGGTTCTGGTGGTCCCTTCTTCTATCCTGGGAAGGGATCTAGAGGGACTGGTTTAAGTAGAGACACATGGAAAACCGGGTGCACACGTAAGGATGAAGGTAGGACCAGTTCATATGTCACCCTGTTTACTTTCCTTTTCACCGGAAAAGGCCCAACAAATCTGGGTCCCAACTTCCTTGAGGGACAAGTGGCTTTTAAGTTTCTGGTGGTCAACCAGACCAAGTCACCCGGCTTAAGTTCCAGCTCTCCCCGTCTTTTCCTGTCAAAAGCTTGTTTGGTGAGTTCCGTGGTTCTGGAAAGTGTGTCCTGCAGGAGTTGAGTATTTTCCCTGAAGAAATTTAAAGTTTCCTGTACCGCCGGTACTGTACTTTCAGAAGCCAAGCCAGGTAGAAAGGTTGGGTGTAAGCCGTAATTCACCCAGAACGGGGACTTTTTGGTGGCCGAGTGGATGGTGTTGTTGAAGGCAAATTCGGCCAATGGTAATAAGGAGGCCCAGTCACCCTGAGAGAACGAGGAAAAACACAGCAGATACTGTTCCAGAGTCTGGTTCGTTCTCTCAGTTTGCCCATTCGTCTGGGGATGGTAGACCGAGGACAGCGACAATTCAATTTCCAGTGCTGAACACAGGGCCCTCCAGAATCTGGAGGTAAACTGAACCCCACGATCTGACACAATACTAAGGGGTATCCTGTGGACTCTGACAATTTCCCGGATGAAGATTTCCGCTGTCTCGGCAGCCGTAGGTGTATCCTTCATGGGTAAAAAATGGGCCATCTTGGTCATGCGATCCACAACCACAAAGATGGTAGTAAAGCCCTTGGACGGAGGTAGTTCCACAATAAAGTCCATAGCTATCCGGGTCCATGGACGCTCAGGTACAGGGAGTGGATTCAAAAGACCCCAAGCCTTGGCTTTGTCTGTTTTGTTCTGTGCACAAACAGCACGCGTGCTTACATATTTCCGGCAGTCTTCTTCTGCCAAAGGCCAACAGAACAAACGTGAGAGCAGCTCCAAGGTTTTGAGTGCTCCAAAGTGCCCCGCCGACTTGTGGTCGTGGCATAGTTCCAAAACAGTGGAGCGTTGCTCTACCGGAATGAAGATTCGCTGACCGTACCACCATAGCCCGTCCTTCTCAGACAACCTGGGATCCCGGGAGCCGGTTGAGCCGGCAAGGGACCATCTAATCTGTGCCAGCAGGTCCTCCTGGGACAATAGAAAGTTTTATGATTGAAGGATGGTATCTGGAGGAGCACAGTTTCCCGGATCATTGAACATTCTCGAAAGGCATCAGGTTTAACGTTCTTTGACCCTGGCCTGTACGTTAAGTGAGAAAGGAACCTTGAAAAGAAAAGTGCCCAACGAGCTTGATGGGGTTTCAGCCTTTTGACCGTTCTCAGATATTCAAGGTTCTTATGATCCGTGTAGATCAAGATAGGGTGTGTGGCTCCTTCAAGCAAATATCGCCATTCTTTGAGTGCCGATTTGATGGCCAAGAGTTCTCTATCCCCCATGTCGTAATTCCTCTCCGGAGGTGATAGTTTCCGAGAGAAGAACGCGATGGGATGGAGCAGAGCCTTGGGACCCTGTCTCTGGGAGAGAACTGCCCCCACGGCGATCTCTAAAGTGTCCACCTCCAGGATGTAGGGCAAGGCCGAGTCAGGATGCTTTAAGATGGGTGCCGCCGTGAACAGGCCTTTAAGAGTCTGGAAAGCTGTTTCTGCCTCGGTGGTCCACTGAAAGTGAGTGTTTTGTTCCGTGAGCTGCGTGATAGGAGCAATGATGGCCGAGAACCCCTTTATAAATTTTCTGTAAAAGTTTGCGAAGCCCATGAAACGTTGGACCCCTTTTCTGTCTGTAGGGGCCGGCCAATCAAGAATGGTAGAGACCTTCTGGGGGTCCATTGTAATACCGGTCACAAAAAGAACTAGTTCCAGGAAATGAATGCTGGTTTGCTCAAAAGCGCACTTCTCCGCTTTGGCATAGAGCCCATGCTGACGGAGATGGCTCGGGACCTTGATGACATGCTCTCTGTGTTCCTCAAGGGAGGAAGAAAAGATCAGGATGTTGTCTAAGTATATGATCACGAACAGATCTAAGAAGTCCCAGAAGGCATCATTCACAAAGTGCTGGAACGTAGCGGGGGCATTGCACAGACCGAATGGCATAACCAGATACTCGTAATGCCCAAAGCGAGTACGGAAAGCGGTTTTCCACTCATCGCCTTCTCGAATGCGGACTAGGTTGTAGGCACCCCGTAAATCAAGTTTGGAGAAGATGATGGCTGATCCCAATCTTTGGAACAGTTCAGGAACCAGAGGTAAGGGATAGCGTTTTTTGACCGTTATCCAGTTTAATTCCCGGTAGTCTATACAGGGACATAGAGAATGGTCCTTTTCCTCTACGAAAAATATGCCCGCTCCTGCAGGGGACGTGGAAGGTCGGATGAATCCTTTTTCTAGATTGTCATCTAGATAGGCCTTGAGGGCTGCCAACTCAAGTTCAGACAGAGGATAAATCCTTCCAAAAGGCACTTCAGCTCCAGGTAGCAGCTCAAATGGACAGTCGTAAGGACGGTGAGGTGGGAGTTTCTCAGCCCCCTTTTTACTGAATACGTCCAGGTATCCATGGTAAGCGGATGGTACAGTTAGACGGGTTTCAGGATCAGAGTCCATGTCCAGACAGCCCAACCTGGACGCAACTTCCTGGATCCGTTTTAGGCAATGCTGCCCGCAATATGGGGATCGGAACTTGATAGTCCCGGCGATCCAGTCTATATCAGGTCTATGTGTCCGGAGCCAGGGCAGACCCAGAATGATGGTAAACGGGGGATGCTATTGCATCCAACAGAAGTTCCTGGTGACCGCCGGCTGTAGTGGCAGGTAGTGGGACGGTCTCATGAGTCACCACACCCGACTTAATGGGGGATCCATAGGCCAGGCGGAGGATGAACTTATGGATCTTCGGCCAAAGGGGAATTTGTTGGGAAGCCTCAAAGTTCTCATCTATAAAGTAGCTACACGCTCCAGAGTCAATTATAGCTGCCACTTGAATAATCTTTCCTGGAAGCTGCAGGGAAAGAGAAAGTACAAGGTGAGAGACTGGGTGAGGGAAACTGGACACATCACTGATGGAGGCTGATACACACTTACCACGCTTAGCGGGGCAGGATCTCACCATATGTCCAGGTTCCCCGCAGTACAAACACAAGTTCAGTGCATACCTCCGCTGTCTCTCTTCAGGGGTTAGAGACGGACGTAGGAGCCCTATTTGCATGGGCTCGGAGGTATCCGGAGGAGAGGAGGAGGAGGTTGCTGAGGCAAAGGGAGTTGGTCTAGGGTAGACAGGGACTCTGGGTAGCATCCAGGTGGGGCGTGAGGGTCCCAGAGCCCTTTCAGCGCGTCGCTCACGGAGTCGCTGGTCAATCTGGATTGCCAGATTGATAAGGGCATCCAGTGTTGAAGGTACCCCCACACAGGCCAGCTCATCCTTGAGGGATTCAGATAGTCCGCGGAGCGGCGGCCTTGCTGAAGGGAGTGCAGTGCAGCTTCCGCCATGGCCACCTGGTGAGGGTCTTCATACAACCCGAGCCATGGCTTGAAAGTACAGGGCCACGGTAGAGTCCTCTGTGGCTCTCTGCTCCCACAGGCAGTGGGCCCATGCTTGGGGCTCTTCCTGTAATAAGGAAATAACCAATCCCCCCTTTGTAGCTTCTAGAGAAAAAGAGCGGGGCTGGAGGCCAAAATAAAGCTCACAGGCATTACGGAAGGCCCGGAACTTGCGTTGATCCCCAGAAAACGTATCTGGTAGGGGAACCTTGGGCTCCGATGGCAGGGCCACAATAGTGCGTCCAGGGGCCTGGCCGCCTCCAGGAGCCATGGGTGCAGAGAGCTCCTGAACCAATTCTTCCAGCCGGGTGTAGCCGTCTTGGAGGCTTTTAACTGCCTGTGTCAGGCCGGCTAAGTGAACACACAGTTCATATTGCAGAGGGTGTTCCCTGCACAGACTCAGACATGGCTGTCCGTCTTATGACCCTGGTTCGGGAACCCCTGATAGAGCAGACAGAGGATTCCAGAGCACAGAGGGGCACGAGGGCTGGACAGGAACACTGATGGTGAGATGGGTCCATCAGTGGCTCGTGCAAACCATAGAGTAGTGAGGCAGGCTGAAGTCGGCAACTGGCTGGCAAGCGGTACAGAAGGAGCAGGCTGAAGGATCGCCAGGAACAGGCAGGCAGCGAGGTACAAGGGGTCAGGCAGAAGAGTCGTCGTGGGCAAGCTGGGGGTCGGTGCAGGCAGAAGTCAATCAAGGTCAAACAAGCCGTGTCACAGGAATAGATCAGGATACAGATTCAAGACAGGTATCTCTCCGGAACACACACTAACACTGTAGAACGGACAGCAGAGGCTGCTGGGTTCCCCAGGCTTAAATAGGCCGTTTGGCGCCATTTCCGGCGCGAACGCGCACAGGCGCGCGCACTACTGCGGAAACGGGGGAGCAGGGCATCAATGTCCCTTAACACTCAAGAGTAGTACCAGGTTGTGTTTTGGGGACTTAATATTTTTTACATTTTGGGGTGTGATTCTAAGTATATAAATAATATAGTGTTATGTTGCCACGCTGCTAAATAAACTGCAAAGTGAACCAAAAGAAATGACCAAGAAACAAAGTATGAAATAATCAGTGATACTGTAAATTAAAATCCAAGTGTGACACACAAATCATTATTGTCCTCTTGCAATCGAACTGTGATACCGCAACTCAAGTGCTGCAACAATGAAAGCATCAAAAAGTCAATGTGAAAAAAAAACCCCAACATAAAAACGTGACTATAAAGTCCTTGTTGTCATCTTGTGAATAGGCTGTGATACCACAACTCCTGTGCTGCACATCAAACCATGAAAACAAATGTGCTCCATCTCTGTGAGGATTGTGCCCTTCATCTTCAGCTTATAACCCACATACTGTGCATAAGTACATTCTCTTCAGGGGTACCCATTGGTTAAAAGGTCACTCTCCCAAGTTCAGACACTGTCAGGCACTAAAGGCCTGTACACATGATGCAACGGTCGTACAACAACGGTCTTACAACAGATCGTTGTATGATAATCCGACCGTTAGTACACATGATTACAACAGCCGACGTTCAGCAGTCGTACAAATGAAATTGGGTGAGCAAACTAGAAAAATTTTGTAGGCCAACAAGCTGTTGTACGACTGTTGACCCGTGTGTACAGAAGTTGGGCCAACAAAGTCGTACATGCAAAACACGCATGCTCAGAAGTCAGGAATGGCCGGAAGAGTCAGTTCGTGTAAACCTGCGTTCGAATTTCACAATTCATATTCGTCAAACGGCAATTGAATTCAAATAGCGAAATGCAGCGCACATTAGCATCTTTTTCAATGGGATAATAATAAAGATGCTTTGCTAGTGGTACTCATGTTACAAATGTAATGAAAGACAGTTGTTCTGTAGTGCTAGAAATATCATTTGCATCATTTTTATTGTATTTTTTTATCATTTCCACAATATCATTAGCTCTGATATTTAAATGTGAAAAATTTAACTATGTTTTGTATTTTTTGGTAATTGTTATAACAGTTGGGAAAATCCCAATGGTGCAAAAACTGCACAGCAACTTCCTGCCATTGCTGTGGCTTGGAAGGAAACTGGAGAAAAGCAAAAAATATAAAATTACTACTTACGCACATAACATTGAAATTTTATTTAACACAAAAATGCTGGGGCAACATAAGGATAAACTTAAAAGAGAATTGAAACCGCAAAGTGTAAGATGAGCTTATCTACTTCCTCACCCCCTTCTGGTGGGCGATTTGGCAACTTTCAGGGGGGAGGAGGAGGTAATTGGTAGATGTTTTGGACAGGTAAGCCTCTCCAGTTCCATCAGAGTTTGCTACAGGAATAATGGTTGTTAGTTTGGCCACTCCCTCCTCTATTTCCAGCCCAGTGGACAGGTAAGAAGTGTCATAATACAAAGCTACATACACACTATACTATCAGAATCACATTTTTCTATTAATAATGAACCAAGCAATATAATAGGAGGTCAAATCTAGGAGGTCAAATTAGTAGGTCATCAAGCAGGCCCTTACACTACATGGCTAGGGTCATTATTAAACCATAACTCCACTTGTTTTGAGAAAAAAACATTCTCCTCTGGGTAATCTATGTACATTGCAAGGATTATAACAAACTTTGTTGCAGATTCCTACCTTTTGTTATTCTGAAGAAATCCCTGCGTGTTTGTCTGTGCCTCTGTTCTAAGTGAGTCCAATGGGAGGGGTTTCATCATTAACTGTCAGGTGTGCACCCCGAAACCACTAATGAGGAAACCTACTGGGCTGCATCCATGGGCGTCCGCTGAACTTTTTCCAGGGGGGGGGGGGGGGGC
>BLSH010378393.1:279106-291229 GCA_018402905.1 Glandirana rugosa | reverse complement strand
CCCGTCTGAGCTACCTGATGAGTCAGAAAAAGACGGCAGTGAAAAGATACAAAGATACTTACAATAATTTTAATGGACAGGAAAAGTTAGACGTCGGGTACATTTAAAGACTATTACGTTACGTAATACCGATGGACCTCGACAAGACATGTGTCTCACACATGACTGGTGAGGGGTCTTTGTATTAAAGGACGAACACACTAACCGAGTGGTTAAAAGGGTCTTCAGACGGATTCTATGTTTAGTCTAAAGTACAGTAAAAACCTATCTATGAAAGTCATCGTTCTGTAGATTTCCCTACGTCGGTACCCGCAGGCGTCCATCCCCGTTCCCCCCCGTTAACGGGGGGGGACCTTAGTCCGTAGTCTAGTCCCCAAGGGGTGATCCAGGAATAGGAGAACTCGGTACATACGTCAAAGACTGTGCATACATGGCTCAAGAGGATAAGGACCTAGTGGGGAACCCCTGATCTGATGCCTGATTCCAGGGGGGGGCAATTGCCCCCCCTTGCCCCTACCTGCGGACGCCCATGGCTGCATCCCTTTAGATGTCTTGCTACTGAAAGTATCTATCCAAAAATGACATGAAATCTGATTTGTATCTTAGGCAGACTTCTGGGAAAATTGGTGAGCCAATCACACAAGCAGGAAATTATGTTTCTGGGGAGTGGTCAGTACACACTCTGTGTACAGAACAGCTCCAGGTAGCCATAATGCATTGCATTATCAGAAATTTACATGGGCTGCAGATTGAAAAGGACAGGTAATTTTAATAACATTCATAGAAACATAGAAAAGTGACGGCAGAAAAAGACTGAGTAGTCCATCGAGTCTGCCCCTTTTTATTTATTAATTTATTTATTTATTTATTTTTTTCACATTAACCTTGTTGTCTGACTATAGATTTATTTTCATCCCAAGCATGTTTAAAGCCATTTACTGTTGACTGTCTCACAACTTCTGTTGGTAGTTTATTCCAATCATCAACCATCCTTTCAGTAAAATAATACTTTCTAAGATTAGTTTTGAACTTCCCTCCAGTTAGTTTGAGGTCATGTCCCTATGTTCTTGATTTTGGTTTCATATTGAAAAGATTGCCCTCCTGAACCTTATTCACCCCCTTGATGTATTTAAAGGTTTCAATCGTGTCTCCCCTCTCCCTTCTTTCCTCCAGACTGTACATATTAAGTTCCTGAAGTCGCTCTTGATATGTTTTATTCCCCAGACCTTTCACCATTTTTTGTTACCCGTCTCTGAACTCGTTCTATCTTATCAATATCTTTTTGT
Organism: Glandirana rugosa; assembly: GCA_018402905.1. NCBI lineage: Eukaryota > Metazoa > Chordata > Amphibia > Anura > Ranidae > Glandirana > Glandirana rugosa. The sequence goes on along the minus strand of BLSH010378393.1, from coordinate 289,943 downwards.
AAGTGAGGTCTCCAGAACTGGACACAGTATTCTAAGTGAGGTTTCACTAAAGATCTATATAGAGGAATCAGAACCTCCTTTCTCCTGCTGGTGATCCCTCTACTGATACATCCCAGAATTCTATTTGCTTTTCCCACTGCCTGGTCACACTGTTTGTTCATATTGCAATCATCTGAAATAAGCACCCCCCAAATCTTTTTCTTTTGTAGTGCTGGCTAACACTGTGCCCCCAATGCTGTACTTGATTCTTTTTCCCTAGATGCATTATTTTACATTTAGTAATATTGAACTGCAGTCTCCACTGCTTTGACCCATCTTCCAGCAATGCCAAATCATGTTCCATGTTACAGACACCTCCAGGGATATCAACCCTATTACACACCTTTGTATCATCAGCAAAGAGACATACCTTGCCCAAAAAACCTTTAGTTATATCACTTACATAAAGGTTAAATAGAACAGGACCCAGTACAGAGCCTTATGGTACCCCACTAGTGACTGGTCTCTGCTCTGAGTGAACCCCATTTACAACCACACTCTGGGATCTATCCTTTAGCTAACTGCATCCACTGAACCACCCAAGGGTTAAGTCCTAGCTTGTACAACTTTTGTATTAGATCATTATGTGGAACTATATCAAATGCCTTGCTGAAATCAAGATACGCTATGTCCACAGCCCCACCCTGGTTCTAAACACTGGTAATATAGTCAAAAAATTCAATCAGATTTGTCTGACACAATCAGCCCTCAGTAAAGCCATGCTGCTTTGGGTCCAGCAAGCTGTGTATTTTTAGGTGATCAATGATCCTTCTTTTCAGAAGTGATTCCATTACTGTCACGTTCCTGGTGGTGGAGTGTGACTTATGCAGCAAGCAACCTCTCTTACTATCCTGATTCGGGAGCCCTTGGTAGAGCAGACAGGTGGCTTGGGAATGCAGGATGGCACGAGGGTCGGACTGGGTCACCGGTGGTAGTAGCAGGTCCGTTGAAGTACCCGTGCACTGGATCGTAGTGGTACAGGCCGGGTTGATAACAGGCTGGCGGTGCAGTACAGAAGCAGCAGGCAGGCGGATAGTCGGGTGCAGGTAGGGTCGTCAACAGGCAGGCAGCAAAGGTACACTAGGATCAGGCAGAGAGTAGTCATGGGTAAGCCGGGGGTCTGTGCAGGCAGAGATCAACAAGGTCAAGGCAAGCCGGGTCACAGGAACAGATAATCAGGTCACAGGTTGCTCGGGAACCCACACAAACGCTGTAGATCGGACAGCCCTGGCTGTAGGGCACTGGGGGTTCAAATATCGTTGTTTGGTGCCGTTTCCGCCATGTGCACGCGCACACAGAGGCGCGCACGAACGTGCATGGACGCACCGGTGCTAAAGTCCATAGAGAACACAGATCTTCTCTAACATTGCCCCCCCCAAGGGGCAGCCTCCGGATGCCCAGCCGGGCCTTCAGCTCAGGGTGATTCCTCCAAAAGGCCCTGACAAGTTCTTTGGCATGAATGTGTTCCTCAGGTTCCCAGGAGTTCTCCTCTGGTCCGTACCCCTTCCACTTAATCAGGAATTGTGTCAATCCCCCTCTTATTCTGCAATGGAGGATGGCCTCAATCTCGTACTCCTCCTCACCATCCACTAAAACTGGCTCAGGTGGAGCCGTTCTCCACCCCGGAAAGTGGTCCTTGGTTATGGGTTTCAACAGAGATAAATGAAACACCGGGTGCACGCGAAGAGAAGGGCGGAGGCTCAGCCTGTTAATTTTCTTCTTGACTGGAAAGGGGCCGATGAATTTTGGTCCAAGCTTCTTTGAGGGGCAAGACAATTTTAAGTTCTCAGTGGTTAGCCAAGCTTGGTCACCCGGTTGCAGGTCCAACTCCCCTCGTCTCCCTTTATCAAAAGCTCGTTTGTTGTATTCCTGTGACTAGGATAATGTTTCCTGCAAGAGCTTGTTGTTTTCCACAAGGAAGCCAGCAATGTCTTGTACAACAGGCACTGTACTTTCTGGTACCAGGTCAGGCAAGAAGGAGGGATGGTAGCCGAGATTCGCACAGAACGGTGACTGATTTGTGGCTGAATGAACCGAGTTATTATAGGCGAATTTGGCTACTGGCAGCAGTGAGACCCAGTCGTCCTGGGAAAACGAAGAATAGCACCTGAGGTACTGTTCCAAGGTCTGGTTTGTTCTTTCCGTTGGTTTGTGGATGGTAAGTGGAGGAAAACACCAATTCAATTCCCAACAGAGAGCAGAGGACTTTCCAGGCCCGAGATGTAAACTGCACTCCCCAAACGTGTACGATGTTGGCTGGGATTCCGTGGAGACAAACAATCTCTCTGATGAAAGTTTCTGCAGTTTGGGTTGCAGTAGGCGTGCCCTTCATGGGGATGAAATGTGCCATCTTAGTGAGACGGTCTACTACCACAAAGATGGTAGAGAATCCTGCAGATGGGGGCAATTCCACTATAAAGTCCATGGACACATGTAACCACGGGTGTTCCAGGATAGGAAGAGGATTTAGCAGCCCCCAGGCTTTGGTCCTGTCGACCTTACTACGAGCACAGGTGGGGCAGGCCTTAACATATTGTTTACATTCCTTGTCAACCAGAGGCCACCAGAAGGAACGTGCAAGTAGTTCCACAGTTTTATGACCACCAAAATGTCCTGCTAACTTGTGATCATGGCATAGCTCCAGGACTGCTAGACGTTGTTCCTCAGGGACAAAGATCTTCGCACCGTACCACCACAGCCCGTTGTGCTGGGTTAGATCGTCTGATTTGGGAGAGGAGGTCCTCTTGGGTTAATAGAAAATTACGAGAAGGGAGAATCGTATATCAGGTGGGGGAGTCTCCCCTGTCTCATGAAACATCCTTGATAGAGCATCTGGTTTCACATTTTTCGACCTGGGCCTGTAAGTGATGTGGAGCTGGAACCGCAAAAAAAAAGAGGGCCCAGCGAGCCTGACGGGGTTTTAGTCTCTTGGCCGTGCGCAGATACTCCAGGTTCTTATGATCGGTGAACACTAGAACTGGGTGTGAGGCTCCCTCTAGTAAATACCACCATTCCTGCAGGGCGAATTTGATAGCAAGCAGTTCTCTGTCTCCCACATCGTAATTTCTCTCCGGGGGTGTCAGCTTCCGGGAGAAGAAGGCAATGGGGTGAAGTGCAACTTTAGGCCCCCACCTTTGAAAAAGTACTGCTCCCACCGCCGTCTCGGAAGCGTCTACTTTCAGAATATAGGGCAGAGAAGAGTCCGGATGTTTTAGGACTGGTGCGGAGGTGAAAAGTTTCTTGAACAACTGAAATGCCTCTTGGGCCTGAGAAGTCCAGAGGAAGCGTGTGTTCTGCTTTGTCAGCTGGGTGATGGGGGCGATGACAGCTGAGAACCCCTTAATACATTTTCTATAGAAATTGGCAAAGCCATCAAAGGGTTGAACCGCTTTCCTGACGGTTGGTGCTGGCCACTCCACAATAGCTGAGGCCTTCTGGGGGTCCATGGTCGTGCCAGAGACAGAAAGAATGAAGCCAAGGAAGGAGATGCTTGAACATTCAAATGCGCATTTTCAGCCTTAGCGTATAATCCATGCTGGCGAAGGCTGCTCAGCACGCTTTTAACGTGTCTGTGGTGTTCTTACAGGGACGAGGAAAATATAAGAATATCATCAAGATACACCACTGCGAATAGGTCAAGGAAGTCCCAGAAAATGTCCTTGATTAGATGTTGGAAGGTGGCCGGGGCGTTGCACAACCTGAACGGCATGACCAAATATTCGTAGTGGCCAAATCGGGTTCGGAAGGCCATCTTCCACTCATCCCCTTCCCTTATGCGGATGAGATTATAGGCCCCCCTGAGGTCTAATTTAGAGAAGACCGTGGACGAACCGAGTCTCTGAAACAGCTCCGGGACTAAGGGCAAAGGGTAGCGGTTCTTGACTGTGATTTTATTGAGGTCCAGATAGTCTATGCAGGGTCTTAAGGTCTTGTCCTTTTCCACAAAGAATATTCCGGCCCCGGATCGGATGAATCCCTTCTTCAGATTGTCATCCAGGTAGACCTTAAGGGTTGCTAGTTCCACTTCAGAAAGTGGGTATATCCTGCCAAAGGGCACCTCCGCCCCTGGTAATAACTCAATGGGACAATTGTAGGGTCGGTGAGATGGCAGGGCATCTGCCCCCTTCTTGCTAAATACATCCAAGAATTCGTGGTACTCCGTGGGGATGGCCAGACGAGTTTCAGCATCAGGGTCAGAACTCAGACAGGATACAACAGAAGGAGAATCCAAGGGTTGCTGGAAGCAGTGATGGAGGAAATAGGAGGATGTGAACTGAACATTGCCAGTGACCCAGTCGATGTGTGGGCAGTGTGACCGAAGCTAAGGGAGCCAAGGATGACAGGAAAAAGAGGGGACGCAATGGCATCCAACAGTAGCCGTTCACAGTGACTATCTGGTGTTTGGGCTGGAAGAGGGACAGTCTCGTGAGTAACAGTGCCAGATTTAATGGTGAACCCATCGGCCAGGTGGATGATCATCTGGTGGGCTTTGGGTTTAAGAGGGACCCGGTGCTGGGCTGCGAAATTCAGATCCACAAAACAGCTGCAAGCCCCAGAGTCTATAATTGCCCGGACCGGGATGTCCCCATCGGGCAGCTGCCGAGGGACGGGGAGCACCAAGTGGGTCTTAGGGCTAAGCAGGGACAGAACCTCCCCCTTGATGGGGACGGAGCCCATATTCCGCTTGGCTGAGCAGGATCACACCATATGTCCAGGAACTCCACAGTATAAGCACAGATTGTGGGTCACGCACCTCTGTCTCTCCTCTGGGATGAGGACCGGGCGCCGGGGGGTGACCAACCTTTCGGAACTGCGCTCCCACAGGCGGCGGTTGATTTGGATGGCTAGGTCAATTAGAGCATGCAAGGTCTGGGGAACGTCCACACGAGCTAACTCATCCTTGAGTGGCTCGAAAAGACCCAACCGGAACTGGAAGCAGAGGGCTGCGGAATTCCATGCAGTGTCGGCGCTCCAGCACCGAAATTCGGCCACATAGTCCTCCGCCATGCGGCGCCCCTGCTGGACCGCAGCTTTTGCTGTGGTTCGCGGCTTGGTGCGGGTCCTCATATAACCGAGCCATCACCAGGAAGAAGCGTGCAAGGTTGGTGGTCTCTGGGGTCTTCTGCTCAAGTAGCCGATGAGCCCAGGCCTGGAGTTCATCCTGCAGGATGGAGATGACCAGTCTCACTTTGGTGGCTTCTTGGGAGAAGGTGCGGGGTTGAAGAGCGAAGTATAATTTGCATGAATTGTGATAGGTCCGGAATTTCTTACGGTCCAGAGTTTATAATTGCCCGGACTGGGATGTCCCCATCGGGCAGCTGCAGAGTGACGGGAGCACCAAGTGGGTCTTGGGGCTAAGCAGGGACAGAACCTCCCCCTTGATGGGTAAGGAGCCCTTATCCCGCTTGGCTGAGCAGGATCGCACCATATGTCCAGGAACTCCACATTATAAGCACAGATTGTGGGTCACGCACCTTTGTCTCTCCTCTGGGGTGAGGACCGGGTGCTGGGAGGTGACCAACCTTTCGGAACTGCGCTCCCTCAGGCGGCGGTCGATCTGGATGGCCAGATCAATTAGAGTGTCCAAGGTCTGGGGAAAGTCCACATGGGCTAACTCATCCTTGAGTGGCTCGGAAAGACCCAACCGGAACTGGAAGCAGAGGGCTGCAGAATTACATGTAGTGTTGGCGCTCCAGCGGGTCCTCATATAACTGAGCCATCGCCAGGAAGAAGCGTGCAAGGTTGGTGGTCTCTGGGGTCTTCTGCTCAAGTAGCCGATGAGCCCAGGCCTGGGGTTCATCCTGGAGGAGGGAGATGACCAGTCTCACTTTGGTGGCTTCTTGGGAGAAGGTGCGGGGTTGAAGAGCAAAGTATAATTTGCATGAATTGCGGAAGGCCTGGAATTTCTTACGGTCCCCCGCGAACCGTTCTGGTAGAGGTACCTCCAGGTTCCGTAGGCAGAGTGGTGATGGTGTGACAGGGAAACAGATCAGATCCGGATACGGGTGGTGCGGAGAGCTCCAGGACTCGGCCTTCCAGCCGGATGTAATCATCTTGAAGATCCTTCACCACCCGAGTAAGGCCAGCCAAGTGTATACATAGTTCATTCGTAGGGGAGGGCCCCTGCGCAGACTCGGACATGGCTGTCTGATACTGTCACATACCTGGTGGTGGAGTCTGACTTATGCAGCAGGCAACCTCTCTTACTATCCTAATTCGGGAGTCCCTGGTAGAGCAGACAGGTGGCTCAGGAGTGCAGGATGGCACAAGGGTCAGACTGGGACACCGGTGGTAGTAGCAGCCCCGTTGAAGTACTCGTGCACTGGAGCGTAGTGGTACAGGCCAGCTCGATAACAGGCTGGTGGTGCAGTACAGAAGGAGCAGGCAGGCAGATAGTTGGGTGCAGACAGGGCCGTCAACAGGCAGGCAGCAAAGGTACACTAGGATCAGGCGGAGAGTAGTCGTGGGTAAGCCGGGGGTCGGTGCAGGCAGAGATCAAGGCAAGCCAGGTCACAGGAACAGATAATCAGGTCACAGGTTGCTCGGGAACACATACAAACACTGTAGATCGAACAGCACTGGCTACAGGGCACTGGGGGTTCAAATAGCGTTGTTTGGCACCATTTCCGGTGCGTGCACGCACACAGGTGCGCGTGAACGTGCACCGGCGCTAACGTCCATAGAAAACACAGATCTTCTCTAACAATTACCTTGACTACAATTGATGTTAAACTCACTGGCCTGTAATTGCCAGCTTCTACCTTGCGGCGCTTCCTGTGGATAGGTACAATATTAGCTATCCGCCATGGGGAACTTCTCCTGTTAGAGGAGATTTATTTAAAAGATTTGTTACTGGTCCAACAACCATATCGCAAAGTTCTCTTAGAACTCTGGGATGAATACCATCAGGGCCCATTGCTTTATTAAGCTTTAACCAAGCCAGTTCCTCAGCTACTTCTGTCTCCAGAAATCCTAGAAATGAACCATCATTACTAGAACCAATATTATTCCCTAACTTGTTATCATTAGTGCAGTCTATTTCTGAGAAGACTGAACAGAAGTAATTGTTTAAATGGTTTGCTACATCCTGGTCTCCCTCAACATATGTGTTGTGCCCAGTTTTAATTTTAGTGATCCCATTGTATTTTTTTCTTCTATCACTAATGTACCTAAAAAAGGTTTTATCTCCTTCTTTAATAGACTTAGCAATTTCCTCCTCTTTCTGTGCTTTTGCAGCACAGATAATGTGTTTGGCCTCCTTTTGTCTATTTTTATACTCCTCTCTGTCAGCTACACCTCCTGTTTCCTTGAATCTTCTATATGCCATTGTTTTCCCCTTTACTATCCTACTTACCTCTTTGGTGAACCATATTGTTTTTTTCTTCTGTTTAATCTTACTAACTTGCCTGACATATAATCTAGTTGCCTCCACGATGGTAGACAATATGATTAGTGTTGCAAATATATGCGCTATAGCAAATAAAAAAAAAAACAAATTTCCCCACAAAAGTGGAGTTACCCTTTGAGGAAATGTGACCCACAAAAGATGGAGAGTGTGTATGGGAGATTACATGTCAGTAGTTTGAAATTATGACTTTACATTTTGGGGGGGTTATCTTTGACATAATAATAAGGCCTCGGGAACTCTGCAGGATTTGAAACACACAAATAACATATGAAAAGTTTTTTTGTTTTTTTTTGGGGGGGGGGGGAGGGTTAAGGCCCAAAATGTAGCTTACCTAAATCATTGAAAAGTTACCAGGCTGAGTGTGCATGGATAGCAGGACAACATGCTGAGGAGGATAGTATAGGAAAATTGGCATGTAGAGGGAAAAAAAGAGGTGAAAAAGCTTAGAGCATGCATGAGGCCAAAGGGGACATGCACAACATATTAAAATCTTGCCAATTATGTGTTTCAAAAACGGGGAAAATACAACATTATCAAGCAGAAACACATAGAACGTGGTATTAACATGAAACCTACCTTAATATAGTCCTTCTGCAGCACCTGAATGATAGCTGAACGGTTCTCAGGAATAATGACTCCAAGAGCCTGGGGGGAGATCCCAGTAGTGAACTTCAGGTCCTGGAGGCTTCTTCCTGTTACCAGGTAGCGCAAGGTGGCAATGAGCCTTTGCTCAGTGTTGATGGCAATGCGCATGCATGTGTCCTGCTTCTGGATATAGGGGGACACCAATGCCAAGAGGTGGTTAAAGCAGGGATCCGTCATCCGGAGATAATTCCTAAAATCATCAGGATTATTCTTCTGGAGCTCCCTGACTAAAGACATATGACCAAATTGATCACAATTAAGCAACTAATTTTTGGTCGAACACCTCCTCTTTGTGGTCTTCCTGTGTTGGATTCGGGTCCAAGCAATGACTCCTAGGCCAACAACAGCAAGATTTCTCTCTCTAGTTCTCAACGTGGTTGGTTGACGAACAACCGATCAGTAACGATCTGAAAAACACGAATCAACGCTCACCAAACTTCAACTAACACAAAATTAGATGAAGGAGCCCAAAGGGTGCTGCACGCTAACGAAACTTCCTCTTTATACACTCGTAGCACGTCACTGCGCTCCTCTTGGTTGCATGATCGCATAGTTCACGCCCGTACGCGAGACACAACAGCCAACAGACAATTTTGGAAAAAGTTGAACGTGCAGTCGTACGACCGTTGCACCGTATGTATGAGGCTTTAGTGTCTGTTTCCCATTGTGTGTTCCCTAATGAGTCGGGGGTCAAGGACACTTAGGGAACCACCATAGTGTAGTATTCACAAGGAAAACCATTTATTAAAGTTAATGCACTCACATATAATAACAAGCAGTAATAGGTTCACCTAAAGCATTGGAATACTGCAAATCACTATCAGTGCTCCTCTTCCGGTTTTGGAACATGATGATGCCCTTATGAAGTCATGTGATGTGTGATGCAAAGTGTTGGGCAGAGCAGGGTGATGTCATTGTGTACCAAAACCGGACGTGGAGTACTAATAATGAATGTGGTATTCCGATGCTTGATTTGTCCCTTATAAAATACCTTGGAGTGTTTGCTTTCCAAAATGTGGTCTTTTTGTGGGAGTTGGTGCTCCATGACATCCAAAAATGTGACAGGTATTAGGTAATTAGATTTGCACTTCTTATCTCTTGATAGCCTGAGGGTGCTTATTGGAATTTAGGCCCCTCTATGTGGCTAGGCTGCAAAAAAGTCACACATATTTGGTATTTTCATACTTGGAAAGAGTAGCAGAATGTGTTTTGGGATGTAATTCTAAGTATATTAATAATAGTGTTATGGTGCTGCACTGCTAAATAAACTGCAAAGTGAAGTGTATGAATTTCATTTTTACTAACATCTTTGTGTTAAAAAATTAAATTTCAAAAACTTGGCAAAAATAAAATATTCAAAAGACACATGTGCCTCTTAAAAATACTTTTGTTGACTTTCCCAAACATGGTCACTGTGTGGGTGTTACTACTGCCCTGGCACTCCAGGACCTCCAAACGTGATAGGTAGTCAGGAAATGTGTAATGTCCCTTACAAACCTGAAGCTGCTCCTTGGATTTTGGGCCTTTCTACACAGCTAGGCCGTAAATAAAGTCTTACACATGTGGTATACCCATACTCAGGGCGAGAAACAGAATGTGTAATTCTAAGTATAGCAGAGAAGAAGGCGCTTCTAAGTGCAGTAACAAAACATTTTAATGACAAGGAAGGGTTAAAAACACTTACAAGATGGAAGTGTTAAACAGGCATATCAATGAATCCATAATATCCAGTGGGATGCCTCCTGGGAGTAAAGACAGCTGCAGTTGGAAGTTCCAGCAGACCAGTGATGGAAAGCATGCTCCGAAACATGGCCCGCCCACTCTGACGTCACTTCTGATTGCCTGGGTTCCATGCTGGTACTGACAGCATGGCTTTCGATCTTGGATCAGAGAGACAGTGCTTCCCACCATTGGTGGAACTTCCACCTGCAGCTGTCTTTACTCCCAGGAGGCATCCCACTGGACATAATTGATTCATTAATATGCCTGTTTATCACTTCCATCTTGTAAGTGTTTTTATTTTGAAAAGTTTTTATTAGGTTTTTCTGTGTAGAACAGTTTTACAAAGAATCAAAACTTTGCGGACGCAGCCACTACAGTAGCAAAATTACAGAGTAAAAGATGATTTAAATCTCGTTAATGAAGGTAAAATAGACATGTTTCATCAATTAAGTATGCGCACACATTAATAATTTGGGATCTTAAACCGTGTCCTTGACAAAATGCATTTCCCTAGTAGGGCCTTGTCAAGCGAGTAGAGTCTATATATAGGGAGACTAATTTGTACCAGTGTTTTGTATCGCAATATCCTGGTTATTTATGAGCTATTTCACAGCAACCGTCAGTGGTCGGGGTTTGTGGTTCTATTTCTTATGTTCATGGGAGGGGGAATATACGTAGTGTATTATATGTGCTTTCAGAAGGTACTGGGAAGCATATATATTTGTCTCCTGGGGCTGATAATTTCTAACCAAATCTGCGTAAGTTTTTTTGAGTCTTTACCTTCTTGAGTATGTGGTTCGGTTGTTGTGGGGGAGATTTAAGTCCCTTTTTACCAGAACAACCTCTGTGAAATGGTGTTGACTTCTTATGAGATTAGAATCCTCAATTTTCGTTACCCGTCTAGTTTGTTGCGCTATTAGCGTGTTAAATCTGGGATAGAAAGGAGAGGGGAAGGGGGTAAAGGGAGGGTCCTCTGTTTATATATACGAAGGGTCATGGAAGACCTTCGTGTATATTATCTGA
>BLSH010378393.1:255549-279096 GCA_018402905.1 Glandirana rugosa | reverse complement strand
ATGAATGTGAGCAATCGGTATGTGAACCATTTTCGTCGATTGCACATATGGGTGGTCCACCGCAAGTCGTCTGGGGGCTGATAATTTCTAACCAAATCTGCGTAAGTTTTTTTGAGTCTTTACCTTCTTGAGTATGTGGTTCGGTTGTTGTGGGGGAGATTTAAGTCCCTTTTTACCAGAACAACCTCTGTGAAATGGTGTTGACTTCTTATGAGATTAGAATCCTCAATTTTCGTTACCCGTCTAGTTTGTTGCGCTATTAGCGTGTTAAATCTGGGATAGAAAGGAGAGGGGAAGGGGGTAAAGGGAGGGTCCTCTGTTTATATATACGAAGGGTCATGGAAGACCTTCGTGTATATTATCTGATGTATATAGGGGGGGGGGGGGGGGTACTTGTATTCTTTATCTTGGTGATAGTCTATTATATGTGCTTCCAGAAGGTACTGGGAAGCATATATATTTGTCTCCTGGGAGGGAAATGGGGGAAGGGGAGAGGAAAGATAGGGTCTAAATTGTGCGATTATCGCGTTGTTTGATCTGCCCATTGCTTTTAACTCCTAAGATTAGAGTATTCTTCAGTTGTGGTAAAGTGTCTCCAACAAGACCATTTTTCCCTGAATTTAGAGGGGGTGTTGTTGGCTTGGTGTATGAGTTCTTCCATTTCTGAGTTTTTTTGAATGCGTCTAAACCAATCTTTAATAGTCGGGGGTCTGCTGAACGCCACCTGGTGGGTATACACGTTAGCTGCTTTTACCAAGTGTATGGCTAACGAGTGTAAGTATGCATTTCGCAGTGTTTGAGTATGGTGTAGTAGGTATTGAGCTGGTGAAAAATCCAGGGTAAGGGTGGCGATTTTGTTAATCAGTCGATGCACTTCCTCCCAGAATGGTTGTATGGCGGGGTATGCCCACCAAATGTGTAAAAGCGATCCTGGCTCTTTGTTGCAGCGCCAACATTGAGGGGAGATAGATAGAGATATTTTGTTTAGTTTGAGTGGCATCTTATACCACCCAGAGAATAATTTGAATGCGTTTTCCTGAGTGAAAAGATTGGTTGTTCCCTTGTGGACATGTACACAAATGTTTTTCCACTCTTTTTCTGATAACTCAATTGAGAGTTCCTGTTCCCATTTCTGAATTGCCAAGTTGGATTTGGGATTCAGCTCTGCAAAGAGCAAAGCATAAACATCCGAGATTAGACGTCTTTGGGGTTCTGTCTCATTCAGTCTGGTAGAAGTTGAGAACCTTCGAGGAAGTGTCGTAATTTCATGCATGACCAGAAAGGAAATGACTGGCTGGGCATCCGAGCCGATAATTCTGGCAAGGGGATAAGGTATCCCCTTTCATAGAATTGGTCTGCTCGTATGTTTGGGTGTGGCCATGAATCTTGAAGAAAGGTTGCAGACATGCCTGGGGGGAAATCTGAGTTATGTCAGAGTGGCGTCACGGGGCCTATTGTCCATGAGATCTTATATGTGCAACATGCTTCTTGAAAAGTAGTAAGTGTGGGCTTTATCAAGGGGTGGCTTTTGCATGTCAGGGGAATGTGTTTGGGTGCTATCCATGGGAGTTTATGGAGAGGGATATTGGACATTGCATGTTCCACTTGGACCAATGCTTTAATCTTGGGGTGTATGTTCCAGTCGATCACTCTTGCTAGATGGCAGGCCTTATGATATTTTTTGATATCTGGGAGGCCTATACTGCTCTTCCGTTTGGGGATCATCAGTCTCTGAAAACATAATCTTGGGCAGATGGAGCCCCATATGAAATCTGAACATGCTTTCCGGTACATGGAGAAGAAGGTGGGTGGAAGTTTAATGGGTATGGTTTGAAAAAGGTACAGAATTCCGGGGAGGAAGTTCATTTTTATGATTGCTGCTTTACCAAACCAAGAAAAGAGGCAACTGGACCATGATTTTAAGTATTTGTGTATATTTTGCAATAGTGGAAGGTAGTTTTCTTTATACAGGTCCGAAAGTGTGGTTGGCAATTGAATGCCGAGGTATGTGATTGTGTCTTTATTCCAGTTAAATGGCAAGTTGTCTTGGCATTGTTTTAGTGTCTCTCTGGGTAGCGTTACATTTAGGGCATTTGATTTCGAAAAGTTGATTTGTAGGTTGGATAAGAGCTTGAAATCGGTCAGATCTTTAAATAGGTTAGGGATGGTTATTAACGGATCAGTGAGGAAGAGGAAGACATCATCTGTGAATGCAACTAGTTTATAGGTCTGGTGTTCTACCTTTATGCCCTTGATATCAGGTTTGGCTCTGAGGCGTCACAGGAAGGGTTCAAGGGTGAGTATATGAATTAGGGGAGAGAGGGGGCAGCCCTGATGTGTACCATTGTGGGAAGGCATTCGATAGCTGGCTGTTTACTCGGACTCTCACTGAGGGGACTGAATATAGTGTGAGAATGAAGTTTAGCATTCGTTTACGTAGTCCAATAAATTTTAATATCTCTGCCATGTAGTCCCAGGCCACTCTATCGAATGCCTTCTCTGCATTTAAGGAGAGGAAGAAACCTGCAACGTGGTTAGAGGTAAGCCAGTGGTGGATATTTAGGGTTTGATGGTGTTATCCCTCGCTTCCCTACCCAGAATAAAGCCCACTTGATCAAGGGATATCAGCTGTGGGAGTAAGGGTAGTAGGTGGTTTGCTAATGTTTTGGTGAACCATTTAAAGTCCACATTTAGCAGAGATATTGGCCTATAATTGGTATCCATAGATGAGTCTTTCCCTGGTTTTGGGAGCACCATAATGTGTGCTTCCAGAAGGTCTCTGGGTGGGGTGTCCGGAGTGGCGTGCAAATTAAAAGCTGTTAAGAATTGTGGGAATAGGAGGTCAGAGAAGGTCTTGTAATAACCGACCAGTAGTCTGTCTGGGCCCAGGCTCTTACAAGGTTTCATTTGCTTAAGTGCCAATTTAGTTTCTTCTTCTGACAACGGATGTTCCAGGTCTCGGGCTACTGCGTTCGAGATTGGTTTGGGGCTATATTTCTGTAAAAAATCTAGGATAGCCTGTTTTTGACCTCTTTGCCTTCTGGGGGGGTTGAGGGTTAAATGTTGTATAGCTGGGAGTAGAATTGTGTTTGTGGCCTGATGAGTCTGTTATTGTGTGTATGGTTGTGGAGGCTTTCTTTGCTTGAAGTGCTCTAGCTAGGATTTTGCTTGCTTTATTCCCGTATTCGTACGTTTTTTGCGCTAGCATATAGTTGCGTTTAGCTTTTTCTCCTAGCTCTTCCAGGAGATCCTGTCTGGCCTGTATGAGGGATTGAAAAGTGGAGTCTGCTTGTGATCTTTTGTGTGTGCGTTCCAGCTCAGGTATGCTGGTGGTTAGTTCTGCTATGTAAGCCATTTTAGATTTTTTTCGTTTGGCTGCAGCCACAATCAGGACTCCCCGAATTACACACTTGTGTGCCTCCCATGGGATATTTGCAGGGGTATCAGGGGCTATGTTCTCCTGGAAGTATTTTTTGATCCGTATCGTAACGTCAGATGTTATAGATGGATCTGTGAGAAGGGATGAGTCCAATCTCCAGGACATGGAATGATCAGGAATGTTTGGAAAAGATAAGGTGATTGAGATCGGGTGATGATCTGACAAGAACATTGGGTCGATAGTGGCTTGATGGAGCATCGGTAAATCATTTTGAGTTATGAACAGATAGTGTAATCTAGGATATCGCTGGTGTGGGGTAGAGTAGAAGATGAAATCTCTTCCATCTGGGTTTCGGGTGCGCCATGTATCATTTAATAGTAATCCATTCAGTTGTGTCTTTATTGCTGTCAGGGCCTTGTAGGGTAATATGGAGGCTCCATTGGTGGAGACTTGGAAGGGGTTTAGGGTCACATTGAAATCCCCCCCCAAGATGAGAGTGCCTTCATGAAATGGTATCAGGGCTTGAGTCATGGTCTGGAAAAATGTGACTTGGTGCTTGTTCGGGGCATATATGTTTACCAGTGTAATTAGTTTGCCATGGCATGTTCCCTTCAAGAAGAGGAATCTACCTTCTTCATCAGGGAGCGTATTGGATAATTGAAATGGACAATGTTTGGCTACAAGTATGGATACCCCTTTAGATTTGGACTTTTGATTAGTTGTGTGGTAGATTGTGGGAAAGTGCTGGTTCGTTAATTTAGGAATTGAGTCTCTTCGGAAATGAGTTTCTTGCATGTAAACGATATCGGCTTTATTCCGTTGCATGGCTAACAGGAGCTGGGATCGCTTTTCTGGGGGGTTGAGGCCACAGGCATTGATCGCAATGAGTTTAATAAGTGATGTCCGTGCAGTGGTTGGTGTAGCATTCATGGTGTTGTGTTTTTTTTTTGGGCGCGTTGTGTAGAAGGGTGGACCAGGCACTGGGTTCGTTAGTCTGTTTTATTTATTTAGTCTTTTTGGGAAAGTAAAGAGTAGGACAGGGGGGCAGGGGGGGGGGGGTGAGGGTAGGGTTAGTTGGCTAGGGGTTGGGATAGGAAATGTCGACAGGAAAGCAGCTGCTCTTTTGTCCGAGGGGGGTTGTATCTCCCAAACGAGCATGCTGGAGGAATTCAGTGGTAGGCACTAGATTGCGCTCAATTGGGTCAAAGGGTCTATTGGGTCACTGTGTGGGAGGTGGTTGTGTAGGAAGAAAAGGTACCAACATGTTGTTCCGTCAGACAAGCAACCACTAAGGGTTGATACTGTTTCAGTTGGTGAGGCTGTTTATGGGGGAGTACTTCATTTATGTTTTTCTGGATGGAGTCTCCTGTAGGAGTGTAATTGAATTGAAGGGGAATTCGAAGCATGAGTGCGGCGAGGGAGTAACCCTCTCCTGGCAGGTCGAAGAGTTGTTCTTGTCCTGAGATAGGGGGAATTTATATCATTCTAGTACCGTGCTTTAGGGAAGACTTGGTACTCTTCTTTATGTTAGTTACTCTGGTATGAACAATTTTAATTAGCAAACAAATGTCTGTCTCAGATGTTATATTGAACCGATCAGATAATATTTCCACAATTTTTTATGTAAACTCAGCTTGCGTAAGTATAACCTTAAAACAATATAACAGTCCCTGTAGGATCGAGTATAAACTAAGGGTCAGATCGTCAGTATGTTAGGGGTTGTTTAGGCGTTAGGTAGGTGGGATATTTCTATAAAGTTGAAATGTTTCTTATATTTGAGATAGGTAAGTCCTAAATTTCTCACAAGCTCGGGCGGGGGGTCAGTTTATCTCAGTATATCCGCAAAGGGCGGAGTGAGGAGTGATGGGGAAAAGGGGGGGTGAGATCTTCAGTATAGGATTGGTCGTGAGTGCTTATAGTGGTATGGCTATCTTTTGGGTAATACGAGTCACCTGTCGTCTACCATTGTGGGATTTACATAATTGTGGGTGTTGTATACACATCACTTTTGGCTTGTCCTGAACGTAGAGTAGCTAACTGCTACATGTGCTTGCTGAATAAGGCGTTCTCTATTTGGATCACCATCATTTCAATTTCTATTGAGATCTGGTAGCCGTCTCTTCTAATGTTATTTGGACACCATGGTTTGGCCTACCTGTTAGTGGCAATGGGATTTATGGGCTCCCGTTTGAGCCTGTAGAATTTGACCAACATCAGATGGTGTAAAAGGGCTAGAGTGTGCTAGGGCTCATGAGGATATTTCAGTCTTGCTAGTATGAATGAGTATCTGATTTAGCCCCCACATCTGTGGTCCGGATGTTAGAGCTCCCTAGCACGTGTATAGTCCGGTGAATAAATAAGCCAGGAGAAGTTATTTGTGAGAGTGGGTGAACTTATTTGTGTCATTACAGTGATGACCTGGTATGTAAGTCATATAAGTTGTCTCTTATCGAGTACGTTCACTGGTAGCATCGTTCAGGAGGGCTCACAGGACACCGCGCTTGGACCCCTCACCAGATCTGTAAACCTTGCAAAGGTAAGTTAGGTAAGTAGGGTCCCTGTTATGGGTGGAATAGGTCGGTGTGTAGCCAGATCCAAAATTACCAGGTAGTGAAAGAGGGGGACCATATCTAATGCGCCATAACCGTTGGGTATAGTAACTTGCATCTGGTCTTGGTATGTTCACATAAGCGGGCATGCAGTTCTCGTAGTACAAAGTTCATGCTATTAGTTGTGATGGTGCCCTTAAGCATTGCAGACCGCTGGGATGACAGAAGAATGGCTTAGAAACCGAGGTTCTTTTGAGAATAAGGTGGTGCGGGGTCTAAGGGGTTAAAAGTTTTTCCTTATTGATGTATTCTTATTATTAATGTACCTCATGGTAAAGGAAATGTGAGTCCAATGTTGACTGTCAGCCAGCGAGGGAAATCAATTGCTTTGGGTAAGTCTTTGTGGATTTGGAGGTTCCTGCAGTTCGAGGTAGTCTCATAGTCTCATCGAGTGTGTGTTTGCCCGTGTAGGCTGGAGGGAGTGGGAAAATGGGGTGGGGGGTGTGTGGCATTGGCAGACCTCTTAGTCACGGGTACTTCCAGGGAAAAAACACGTGAACAGGTTAATTATCGCAGCGTGCTTTCCGTGCTTGCGGAGCTTTCGTTGGGCTTGGAAATTGCTGTAGAGACATGAGAGCCGGGGTAGATCTTGCCACAGAGGGAGAACGTTATCTTCTGAAGAGCAATTATTGTGTTTCCATCACTTCGCTTCTTGATGATGGAGGTTTCATGCCGGGAACTCGGAATTCGGCATACCAGTTTGGCACTTCAGCATATGGTATACCAAATGTCTCGCAAAAAGCGTGAAGGTTTTCGGGCACTCTCAGCAGAGCAGAGTGCCCTTGGTGGCTGATAAGCCAAAAGGACACTTCCACCGATAGTGGATCATCCTTGTTTTTAGGCTCTCCAGAAAAGGGCGCAGGTCTCTGCGATGTTGTAGGGTGATAGCAGATAGGTCCTGGTAGAAGTGGATTTTGCTACCTCGAAATTTGCGAAATTTTGATCCTGTTGCGCGCTTTATGGAGGATTTCCTCTTTGAGCTTGTAGTCTGATAGACAACACACTATATCACGCGGTGGGTCTGAGTCCCTGCCTTATGGCCTGAGAGCCCTGTGGATGAGTTCCATCTCTATGGGAGTGGAAGCAGGTCTATCTAGTAGGTTATTAAACAGGACTGATACTGTGGGAAGTATCTGTTTAGGCTCTACTGTTTCAGGGAGGCCTCTAACTCGCAAGTTATATCTCCTTCCCCTGTTGTCTAGGTCCTCTATATGGCGCTGTAATTCACGCATCTGCAGGGTGTGAGTATCTATCTTAAGATGGATCCGACGCAGTGTTGTGCCTTGGTTTGCAGCCATGCGTTCCACTTCCTGCACTCTCCCTGTCAGTGCCTGTATACCATGGTGGAGATCTGTGATGGCTGCTGACAGGGTGTCTTTGATATCTGCTGCTACACTGCGGAGGTCAGCTAGGCTGGGTTGTTGGAGCATGTGTTGTGAGTCCCCTGCAGGAGTAGGAGGTAGAGTAGGCAGACTTGTGGCTGGCGCTGCATTCCCGTTCTGTCCCAGAGCAGGAGGAGAGGCCTGTGGTGTCGCCACCATATTGGCCGCCTGTGTCCATAAGAGTTCGGGAATACTCTGGCTTAATTGCCCGCTTGCTTCACGGGGTGAGCGGGATCTGGTCGCTGATGTGTTGAGGGACGATGTCCCCATTGTCTGCCGTAGTAGTGCTCAATTGGAGCCTCTTACAGGAGCAGAGTGTGGCTGATGACCGACGGAGCCCGGGAGTTAAGCAGCCATCGTCTTCCGTGCAAGACCACACCCCCTTGTAAGTGTTTTTAACCCTTCCTTGTCATTAAAGTGTTTTAATACTTCACTTAAAAGCACCTTCTTCTCTGCTTCCTTTTTCCTATACTGTAGAGTGTGCTGCCCTCTTCAGTGCTGCTGTGGTGCATTAATCACAATTGAAGAGCCAGTCATGTACTGTTTATTAAAGTCTCCTTGTTATCCAGAGCGCCCTATTCTCCACACTCCTTGTAATTCTAAGTATGCCCATCTTGTGTGTTAGAATCAACTTGTTAATTTGCAACGTTGTGTAAAAAGATTCATTTTCATTTTCTTTCCGCAATTTTTCAAAATTGTGGCAAAAATATGAAATCTTTAAAAGACTCACTATGACTCGTTAAACTTTGGGGTATCTGCTTTTAAAAATGTGGTAATTTTGTGAGTGTTACTACTGTCACAGCACTGCAGGGTGTCAGCAACTGGTGTGACCAGAGATGTGTGAACTGCAACAGAGAATTCCAAGCACAAGTAGTGTAAATAATATAATTTATTTAAAAAGATAAGTGGATAATGTAAACGCACCTCCAATATACCAAACAGTATAAAACAGCCAAATAACAAAATAGTGACACACAAAGAACAACTGCCTAAACAAAATATATACAGCAGATAGGGAAATGCCAAACTGTAAACGTAGCCAAGCCAGGGTCATACACAAAAGATCAGTCAGAGGGAGCTGGGAGCAAGACAAGGCAGGGACAGGGAACAGATGATGGAGAGAGCAGGTGGTAAAGGATCAGGCTGCAAAACAGGGGTCCAGGAACATATTTAGGATTCAGGATTCAGGGGCACATGGAGACCAACACCAAGGCACTAAGCATATGGCAGACAGGGTTTAAATATCCTTCCTGTAATGAGCATCAGGTGATGACTCATGAGCTTCTGATTGCTCGGAGACACCCGCTGGTGGACACTGGAACCAGGGCTGTCTTAATAGCATCATGGGCCCCTGGGCAAAGTAATGTACTGGGCCCCTACCAGTCGGCACCATGTTACACACCTATTCGTAAGAATTAAAATAAATTAAAGTAAAGTTCAGGTAAATTTATTAGTACTTTCAATAAAATCGATTTTCACCACTTCAGCCCCAGAAGGTTTAACCCTCTTCATGACCAGGCCATTTTTTGCAATACGGTACTGCGTTGCTTTAACTGACAATTGCGCGGTCGTGCGGCATTGTACTCAAATAAA
The DNA here is from genome assembly GCA_018402905.1 of Glandirana rugosa. Taxonomy (NCBI): domain Eukaryota; kingdom Metazoa; phylum Chordata; class Amphibia; order Anura; family Ranidae; genus Glandirana; species Glandirana rugosa. Next base: position 270,133 of record BLSH010378393.1, on the reverse strand, counting down.
ATGGATGCCCTTTTTTTCCCACAAATAGAGCTTTCTTTTGGTGGTATTTGATAACCTCTGCTGTTTTCATTTTTTGCGCTATAAACAAAATAACAGACAATTTTGGAACAAAAAACATTTTTTACTTTCTGCTATAACACCTGCAATAAAAAAAATTTAAAAATCAAATTTCTTCATCAATTTAGGCCAATATGTATTCTACATATTTTTGGTAAAAAAAAATCCCAATAAGCGTATATTGATTTTTGGTTGATTTTTGGCGCAAAAGTTATAGCGCCTACAAACTATGGGATATTTTTCTGGAATTTTTTTTACCAGTAATGGCAGTGAGCAGCGACTTATAGTGGGACTGCAACATTGCGGTGGCAAATTTGGACACTAAGTGACACTTTTTTGGAGACCAGTGACACTAATACAGTGATTAGTGCTAAAAACATGCACTGTCATTGTACTAATGACACTGGCTGGGAAGAGGTTAACATCAGGGGTGATTAAAGGGTTAAATGTGTCCCTAGGGGGTGCTTTATAACTATGGGGGGGTGCTTGTACTGTAAGAAGACAGAAATCTGCGTTCCTGCTTAGCAGAAACACAAGATCTTTGTCTTCTCCTGTTACAGAACGGCGATCTGCCTTGTTTACATATGCAGACTGCCATTCTGTCTGCCTCTGGTAAGATTGCCAGTCCTGGTGAACATCGGGTCCGCTGGACCCGCTAATTGACGCCTGCTGTGTCCAATCACAGCGGGAGCGGGTCAACAGACCCGATGTCCACCGAGGCAGACAGAACGGTGGTCTACGTATGTAAACAAGGCAGATTGGCAGAAGAAAAAAATCACGTACAGGTAACTGATTTTGCACCAAAGGGCCACCCTGCTGCAGTATATGTACGTGGGGCGGTCCTTAAGCGGTTAAAGAATAAGAAAGCATTCCATAAATCAAAGACTAATCATCTCAAAGAGCCCAGTACAGGGGTGGAGACAGAAGGGCACAGTATAGGGGGGTCAGGAGGGCACAATATTGGGATCAGGAGGGCACAGGTTCTAGGACGCTGCTCGGGACACAGCCAATCTGGGACAGTTTAGTAAAAAACATGAAAATCTGGGACAGTTGGCAAGCATGATGTAATGCAAGACTATCATGGGGCCCCAATGCACCTGGGGCCCTTGCATTAAGACAGCCCTGACTGGAACTGCAGCCCACCAAACTCAGTTTATATGCAGCCTGTCTGACAAGAGACTGCACTGCATTAAGACACTCCACTAGCACCTGATGACAGCATGCTGAATAATACTCAAAGAAATAAGCCAAGTCATCTTCCAATAACCAAACCAGCGATTCTATCTGAGCCGTATTGAAGGGTGGAAGAAAGTCATTACTGCCTTTAGGAGTACTGGACAAAGCCAACTTTGCACAGATTTGAATTAATTGCTGTACGTCTTCAAACAACATACTGCCGTGATCAATTAGGGAATGAGCTAGACAAATGCATTCTAATAGCTGATCACTGGACCACTTCTTCAGTATCTGGCGGCAATACTCTTTCTCCTCTGTCACCAGCAAGGAAACGTATACAACCTCCTCTGGATGCATCTTGCCACAAACAACAGCAGAGCCAAAATGGCTTCCCTGTGCAGTCACTTCTGGTCAGGACTGGCCTTCGTGTTATGTCAGCAACTGGTGTGACCAGAGATGTGTGAAGTGCAACAGAGAATGCCAGGCACAAGTGGTGTAAATAATATAATTTATTTAAAAAGATAAGTGGATAATGTAAACACACCTCCAATATACCAAACAGTGTAAAACAGCCAAATAACAAAATAGTGACACACAAAGACGACTGCCTAAACCCATTCCCAAGTGTTTTACTTCATGCCATGGCAGATGCTCTACTCCAATTACCAGGCAGAGTGTTCTGCAGTTTTAAACGCATAAACGCATATATGTTTTCTATATGTTTATTTAATTTATGTTGTGATGGAATTATTTTGTTTATGCTGTATGGTACTTACCTTACCTTCCAGGACCTTGGAGGGTCAATAAACAATAATTTTTGTACTACCTAAAAATGCTCTACTCCAATTACCAGGCAGAGTGTTCTGCAGTTTTAAATGCATAAACGCATATATGTTTGCTAAATATTTATTCAATTCCTGTTGTGATGGAATTATTTTGTTTATGATGTATGGTACTTACCTTGCTTTCCAGGACCTTGGAGGGTCAATAAACAATAATATTTGCACAACGCATATTGGTCAGTGTCCTTATATATCCTCATTTAAAGTCCCAACTTCCTTCTCCTTTCTCATTGAATCAGGGATGGAGACGCAGATCATCTGCATCTCTTCTAAAGTCCGATTTGCTCTTCTCTAGTATTAGAAATGTGATAGGTTGTCAGAAAATCAGATGCAAAATGAATACACTTTGAAAGAATGAAGGAGCTCCTTGGATTTTGGTCTCCTCTATGCTTCCAGGAAACAAAAAGTCTCACACATGAGGTATCCCTATACTATCGAGGAAATGTAATTGTAAGTATGCGTATGCCATGTTTGTGACAACTTAACCACTTCACCCCCAGAAGGATTTACCCACTTCCTGACTAGGCCATTTTTTGCGATACGGCACTGCTTCGCTTTAACTGACAATTGCGACGCTGTACCCAAACAAAATGTATGTCTTTTTTTCCCCACAAATAGAGCTTTGTGGTTATTATTTTGTGTGCTATAAACAAAGAAAAGCATCAATTTTGAAAAAAACACAATATTTTTTACTTTTTGCTATAATAAATATCCAAAAAAAACGAAAAAAAAAACAAATTTCTTCATCAGTTTAGGCCAATATGTATTCTTGTACATATTCTTAGTAAAAAAAAAATCACAATACGCATATATTGATTGGTTTGCACAAAAGTTATAGCGTCTACAAAATAGGGGATAGATTTATGGCATTTTTATTATTTTTTTTTTACTGTAGCTCTTAAAGCGGCTAACATACAATGGCGCCAATTTGCGCAACCGTGCCAACCTGCCGCAGTACAACTGTGGCGGCTGGTCGGCAAGAGGTTAAAAATGACAACTTTGTTATTTGTTGGCTGTTTTACTGATGGATGTTTATTGCAGACATATTATCTTGTACCTGTGCTGTATATGTGACGTGATTACAATAAAACTTCTTGAGGAAAAAACTTTGTGAAAAAAAATCTAATTTTATTTACTGTACTTTGTTTTCGAAAATAAATTGTGGTAAACATTTACAACTCCAGATAACTTACCAAGGTGGTTATTTGCTAATAGGCAAATAGACTGTGCACTTTGCAATTGCAGTTGCATTATTTTTTTCCCAGAGCTTAGTGAATGTGCTGAAGCTCTTATCCAATCATGTGTAAGAAAACATTCTGTTTCTTCTATTTTCCTTGTACCTGATTAGGTATTATTTACAAAGTGAAGCTTCACCACATTCATTAAGCTCTGGAGAAAATGAGTGCAAACTAACTGTTTATTTACTTTTAATAAATCAACCCTCCTGCCCTTTTACCAAATAACTTGGCATTACATTCCAAAAAGGGATGATTTTGGGGATGTTTTTAATGGTCTGGAATTTTAGGGCCTCAAGAAATTAGATCAGCAATTGGAACATCAGGGTCATAAATTTCAATTTTATATATCGGTATATGCTTTTTTTTTTCTCAGAAAATAAGTACAGATATTCACCACTTCTGAGTTAACCCCTGTCTCCACCCCCTACCCTTCTATGAGCACTGTCCTTTGGTCCCACCCCAAGCCCCTTTTAGAGAATACAGGACCACGTATTATCTTATGTTGGTAAGAAATGTTGGTAATGAAAAACAATAGACCCCCACAACAATAGATCTACCCCAGCAACAATCAATCTCTCAGCAGCCAACATCAAAAGAACCTCCAGCAGTTTGTACATCCATCTTCAATTCAGTTTACATCAATATACATTAGTTGTTAGTGTAATTCCAGTCAAAACCTAACTAAGCCTAAACCTGTTCCCACTCCCATTCTAAGCCAATTCTGTCTACCCTGTAAAAGGAAAGATGCCTATATTTACCTATTTTGAAGTTGCCCCAGTCTGGTCACATATGAGTGGGTCCCAACGCCGGCATTAGTGTAGAAGAAGGGGCAGCTGACAATGGCTGCCCCATAGCAAGCCTATGGGTGATGTCATCTCCCAGGATCTGCGTCTGTTGGTGTTGCTCTCCCCTCTACACTGAAGCCTCTGCTGGAGAGATCATGTGCCTGCCAAGTCCTTCTGTGTGCGCTCTCTCTTACAGCCTATGTTGTGGTATTTGATCACCTCTGCGGCTATTATTTTTTGCGCTATAAACAAAAAAGAGCGGCAATTTTGAAAAAAAAAACCTATATTTGTTACTTTTTACTATAATACATGTAAAAAAAAAAAATATATAGAAAAGTAACGTATTCATCAGTTTAGGCCAAAATGTATTCTTCTACATATTTTTGGTAAAAAAAAAAATCGCAATACACATTTATTGATTGGTTTGCGCAAAACGCCATGAGAATTGATTTATGGCGTTTTTACTATTTTTTTTTACTAGTAATGGCGGCGATGTAATTTTTATCGGGACTGCGACATTGCCATGGAGAGATCGGGCATTTTTGACACTTTTTTGGGACCATTGACAACCTAGGGGTTAACTGTGTTCCCTCACTGTGTTCTAACTGTATGGGGGCTGGGCTGGCAGGGGCATGTAGATCTCTGCCTGTCAAAATGTGAAACCGCCGTGTTTATATCAGCGGTTCCCCGTTCTACCTCTCTAACAGGCGATTGCGGGTCACCACGGACATCGAGTCCACCCAACCCGCGGCCCCACTCACAGAGTGCGGGGCAGGCACGAGAGCACGCCGGCGGCAACGCCCGTCCGCAACTGCAGCTGCGCAAACAGACGTTTATAGATAGCGATCTGCACAGCGGTGCCACTTTGTTCTTCCTGTCAGGCCCTATTATGCAACCTGCTGTTGCAGCCATGTCAGTTTGACAGATTTTAGCTGTATGGTCCAAAAAACTTAGCTCAAGAACCTTGATCTATTTTGACAGATCCATCTTTAGTCCAGCATCTGTTTTTTTGCCTGTGGCCCTGCACTACTGTGTTGATGGCAGGGCAGGAAAATGGGTGGCCAGGGGCAGCTTCCCTGGGTGCAATGGTTTATTGCAGGGATTGGGGCACTCTGTACCAGTTCTGTTACAAGGCTGACAGGAGCAGGGACTGTGACATTACGGCTAACCCTAAGGGAAAGGGGGGGGGGCAGTTTGGCATCTTTGCCCTTGATGCTGGATGACCTTGTCCCGGCACTGGTTGATGGATTAATGTATACACTTTGCCAAAAAATCCAGGATAATCCTTCTTTTAGTACTTATGCAAAGGATCCTTTGCCTATATTGTTCATTTGCAGACGTTTCCATGCAAGAAGTGTCTAAACCTTGAACTCTTACATGAAGGAGGTCATGAGAAGAACAGTACCCTTTTATCCTAGAAAAAGAAAGCCAAAGCTTCTGAAGGTAAGCCTTCAACTCCAAACTTGGAACTCATTTCCACCATAAGACCTGGACTTCCAAGCCCACAAATAAACTGTTGGTAGGACACTGACACTGCTGATCACAGATTGAGGTAAAGAGCCAATCAGCGGCTCTTTACCATGTGATCAGCTGTGTCCAATCGCTTCTGATCACGGATGTAAACAGAATCTGGTAATCCACACTTCTTTCCTCAATGTGACAGCATGAGGAGAGGAGAAGAGAGATGATAACTGTCTTCCCTAAAAGGGAATTATTAGTGCAATCCCAACAGTGCCCACCAGTGCTGCCAATCTGTGTCCACCAGTGACTCCTCATTAGTGTCACCTATCAGTGCCCATCAGTGCTGCCTGTCAGTGTCCATCAGTGCCACCCATTAGTGCCCACCAGTGCTGCCTCATCAGTGCCCATCAGTGCAGCCTATCAGTGACCAACAGTGCCACCTCATCAGTGCCCATCAGTGCAGCCTTCTCAGCACACATCAGTAAAGGAGAAAAATTACCTGTTTGCAAAAATTTTTAACAAACTACAAAAACATTTTTTTTCAAAATTTTCTGTCTTTATTCGTTCATTTGGCAAAAAATTAAAAACCCAAGTGGTGATTAAATACCATCAAAAGAAAGCTCTATTTGTGTGAAAAAAGTGTTGAAAATTTAGTTTGGGTACAGTGTTGCATGATTGTGCAATTTTCATTCAAAGTGCGACAGGGCTGAAAGCTGAAAATTGGCCTGGGCAGGAAGAGGGTAAAAGTTCCCAGTAGGCAAGTGGTTAAACCACCTTACTCAAAGTGGTTCTAAAGTTTTAAGGTTTTTTATCTTTATGCATTCTCTACATTACAGGGGTTGTAAAGGTTCATTTTTTTTTAAATAGCAAACATGTTTTACTTACCTCCTCTGTGCAAGGGATTTGCACAGAGTGGCCCCAGTCCTCTTCTTCTGGGGTCCCCCAGCGGCACTCCTGGCTCCTCCTCTTCTCGAGTGCCCCCTCAGAGAAGCACTTTCCCTGGGGGCACTCGCGCGGGCATGCTCCCGAGTCCTGCTGCTGCATCCATTGACACAGACAACAGGACTCAGCCCCGCCCCCGGCATCTGCATCACTGGATTTGATTGACAGCAGCGGGAGCCAATGGCTCCTGCTGCTATCAATCTATCCAATGAGGACCCGAGCCAGTGGCTGGAGCTGCTGTGCTCGTCCCTGTCACTGGAACGATTGGGCTCAAGTAAGTAAAAGGGGGGCTCTGGGGGGGCTGCTGCAGTACAGGAGGTTTTTCACCTTAATGCATAGAATGCATTAAGGTGAAAAACCATGAGGGTTTACTACTCCTTTAAGGTAATAAAAACTTCTGTGTCTAGGATCCCCCCAGCCCCACCTTTATACTTACCTGAGCCCGATCTCGATCCAAGAACAACGGCTCTCTACACTCTCTCCCTCCTCACATGGCAGACTGATAGCAGTGGGAGCCAATGGTTGTTGTTGCTGTTAATCAAATCCAACGACGAGGGAGTGCTGTCTATGTCTACAGACACAAGCCCACACGAGTGCCTCCCATAGGAAGCAGTGTCCTATGATGAGCACTCGCCGAAGTGGAGGAGCCAGGAGGGGTGGTGGGGGACCTCAGAAGAGGAGGATCAGGGCTACTCTGTGCAAAACCAGGTATACGAAATAGGTTTTAGAATTACTTTAAGGCAAATTTAAAATCCACAAACAATCATGGCTTCAGCTCAGAACAGAACTATCTTACCCACAACCGAACCCACAATTAAAAATAAAAAACAAAACACCAAAAAAAACATATTTGGCTCTATTTTCATGCTGGCTTGTCTTTGAACATGCAAAAATGTAGGCTTCTGGGTCTGCTGTATACACAGTTTTGATTAAACATTCTTAGGAATAACATTATGAAACACAAGAGAAATATTTCTCATGGCAGCAATTCACCCTGTAAAAAGTGTTTAATGATTTTTTTTTCTGGGTGTATATGTACAGTATCTCACAAAAGTGAGTACACCCCTCACATTTTTGTAAATATTTTATTATATGTTTTCATATGACAACACTGAAGAAATTACACTTTGCTACAACGTAAAGTAGTGAGTGTACAGCTTGTATAACAGTGTAAATTTGCTGTCCCCTCAAAATAACTTAACACATAGCCATTAATGTCTAAACCGCTGGCAACAAAAGTGAGTACACCCCTAAGTGAAAATGTTCAAATTGGGCCCAAAGTGTCAATATTTTGTGTGGCCACCATTATTTTTCAGCACTGCCTTAACCTTCTTGGGCATGGAGTTCACCAGAGCTTCACAGGTTTTCACTAGAATCCTCTTCCACTACTCCTTGACGACATCACAGAGCTGGTGGATGTTAGAGACCTTGCGCTCCTCCACCTTCCATTTGAGGATGCCCCACAGATGCTCAATAGGGTTTAGGACTGGAGACATGCTTGGCCAGTCCATCACCTTTACTCTCAGCTTCTTTAGCAAGGCAGTGATCATCTTGGAGGTGGAATACTACCCTGCGGCTCAGTCTCTGAAGGATGGGGATCATGCTCTGCTTCAGTATGTCACAGTACATGCTGGCATTCATGGTTCCATCAATGAACTGTAGCTCCCCAGTGCTGGCAACACTTATGCAGCCCCAGACCACAACACTCCCACCACCATGCTTGACTGTAGGCAAGACACACTTGTCTTTGTACTTCTCATCTGGTTGCCGCCACACACGTTTGACACCATCTGAACCAAATAAGTTAATCTTGGTCTCATCAGACATAGTTCCAGTAATCCATGTCCTTAGTCTACTTGTCCTCAGCAAACTGTTTGCGGGCTTTCTTGTGAATCTTTAGAAGAGGCTTCCTTCTGGGGTGGCAGCCATGCAGACCAATTTGATGCAGTGTGCGGCGTATGGTCTGGGCACTGACAGGCTGACCCCCACCCCTTCAACCTCTGCAGCAATGCTGGCGGCACTCATACATCTATTTCCCAAAGACAACCTCTGGATATGACGCTGAGCATGTGCACTCAACTTCTTTGGTTGACCATGGCGAGGCCTGAGTGGAACCTGTCCTGTTAAACTGCTGTATGGTCTTGGCCACCGTGCTGCAGCTCAGTTTCAGGGCCTTGGCAATCTTCTTATAGCCTAGGCCATCTTTATGTAGAGCAACAATTCTTTTTTTCAGATCCTCAGAGAGTTCTTTGCCATGAGGTGCCATGTTGAACTTTCAGTGACCAGTATGAGAGAGTGAGAGTGATAACACCAAATTTAACACACCTGCTCCCCATTCACACCCGAAACCTTGTAGCACTAACGAGTAACATGACACCGTGGAGGAAAATGGCTAATTGGGCCCAATTTGGACATTTTCACTTAGGGGTGTACTCACTTTTGTTGCCAGTGGTTTAGGCCTTAATGGTTGAGTTATTTTGAGGGGACAGCAAATTTACACTGTTATACAAGCTGCACACTCACTACTTTACATTGTAGCAAAGTGTTATTTCTTCAGTGTTGTTACATGAAAAGATAGAATAAAATATTTACAAGAATGTGAGGGGTGTACTCACTTTTGTGAGATACTGTATGTGTGTATAAACATTATTTTTAAAATTTGTGGACCCATCTAAACCTATATAGCTGTACCTGCATAACTGTCATTCAATGGAGAGAACTTTTATCAGTGTTAGGCATAGGGTTCCCATATGGGACAAAGCATTGCCTGGTCTTTGACATATAATCTGAGACATTTGCCTGAGACATACTTAGTTGTAGCTCTCAAATTAGCCCCCATTCACACTTGAGCTTTTTTCTGTTTGTTTCCCTATGGATGACTATGCTCAATATGCAGAATCCCATTATTTCCAGTTGTCCCGTGTTTACACTTGGACATTCAGTCGCCCTATGCTCAAAATGAGTAATAAGCTTTTATTGTGGGAGCAACTGTGAGTGTGTAATATGCATGTTTTTTTTTCAAATTGTGATGCCTGAAGAATTCCTCCAATAGAGCTGCTCCTCTTCCCTTGCCCAGCCCAGAAAACAAACTCCTGAAGCTTAATACACATGGAAAAATGCTTTTAAATGCCTGTAATACCAAAACGCCTGAAAATATGTTTCAAAATCACTAGGAATACTCTCTGCTTACACTCTGCTCAAATGTGAATGCAGGATAAATTCTAAAGTCAGATCTATCTCTGGGGAAGCTCTTGCCTCACAATTCAGTATCTGCTGCTGGCAATGTGAACACAGGGTGCAGAAAAGAGACACTTCAGAAAACATAAATCCAAAACACTGTGCACTCACCACTTACACTATATTAGGACAGTTACCCAATCAAAAGTACAAATACATACATTACAAAAGGTGTAGAAAGCTCTGTGAGATATACCCAAAGGTTTGGAAGACCAATGGTGGTCCAATCTAGTCTAGTGCCGCTTATGCACTACGGAAATGGAAGTGTACATTTTTTAAAGTAGTTTTATTGTTTTATATAAAATCAGTAATACACTATGTGGAGCTCTTGTTCTGTTTGATTTTCTCACTGGATGAAAATTTAAAATTGTTGAAGGAGGAGAACTATTTACAGCCTTGCCTGGTTGATTTGTCCAATCACGTATTACCTAATTGGTGTGTGTTTTGACCTTTCAATACCTATTACCTGAAATGTGTGTCTTTTAACATTCCTATAACTTGGGAGTCAATAATTTTGGTTATTGTTGTTCTCATAGGTGGTGGTTTCACTGAGTGTGGAGCACAGGTGAATATCTAAAGGAGGAAGAACATATCACTGCATTTGGTGTTTATTGAGTATTTTTGATGATTTAAATATTACATAATGAACTTTTGGACAATTTTATACATAACTGATTGATAATTTAAATTGGGTTATTATTGTTTATAGCTTAGATTTATTGTTTGCACATTAATTGGCATACTGTATATTAATTATGAATATAGGATTTTTTGACATTTGAGCACTGCCTTTTTTTATTGTATACTTGAGAAAAAATTTAGTAGAAGTGGTACATAATAATGGAGGGGGCAACTATGGTTAGAGTGTGACATTTAAAGGAAAATCAAGAAAAAAAATTAGTTAAACACTGAAAAGCAGAGCACAGAGGTAAGTGGCCTATGCTTCTGCCATTATTATAAACTGGATGCATCATTGATTTTTTTTTTTTTTACAGATGAACTAAAATTGTCTCTGCTATTTCACCTTGTGAGAATAAATTTAATTTCCCATTCTAGTAATTTTAAACTGTTTTTCTCAGATATGGAAGATGCGATACCTTGTCTGCCACATCCATGAACAACAAAATCTACACTCAGGTCAGAAAAAAGTATTTGCACGGTCCCCAGACTTTGATTTTCAATGTAATCATACAAGAATAAAGAGCTTCATATTTGAAAACAAGCTTGTCGATGTGCTGGCGAAATATTTTGTTCATATTGTACACCATAACCGGTTGGGAGTCATTGCTGGACCCATTTAATCACATTGTCGATTCCAGAATGGTGTGCGAGAGAAATATACCACCGATCAGAAAAGGGCACTTTGTGGGACCTCAAAGACAGCAATTTTTTTTCTATGATTTTCTATCTTAACCCTAAAAAACTTTACTGAAAAATTTGAATTTTTGTGCTGAAAAGCTGATAAATAAGGTTAGATGGAAAAGATCTCTGATGGGGCTGATTTAAGGATTAATCACCCCTGTTTGGAGCAACGTATAGTTAATGTGTTATATGAATTTTATTCTAATATGACAGAAGAGAACGTTTTTTTCTTACAGCAGGAAAGAGATATCATTTGAAATTCCTCTATCCACAGGCAGTTTACCAATCTTTAAATGTAGTGGCTGCATTAGTTTTCTTTTTTAGGCTTGATTTGGAATTTTATAGATAGGCAACTTCTATCCTCATATTGATTAGTGGTTCCAAATTAATAATATCTACTGCAGTAGGGAACAGACACAAAAAATACACTCAGCATCTTTCCAAATAACTGTTATGCTTGAAGGTTTTTATACACATGATTATGAAGGTATCTCATTAATATTACAATTGTACTTGCATGGTAACAAGGGGTGTAACATAGGCAGACTAATTATAATCAGGACTCGAAAAAATGCAAACATGTAATGAAAACATTATTAGTGCAGTGTGCAATACCTACAAAATAGAATACAATTATTTACAGAACCTACAAATTCCCATTACAATCTTCCCTCTTCTGATCAATATATTGATCACTAACCATACCTGCTATCACCTTTAACCTGGAACCTCCACACGCTTGGGTGGGGGTAGTCCTGGCCAAAGATGCAAAACTCCATTGTGGAGAATATATTAGCTGAGCAGCTTTTTCATTACAAAATGACTTTTCATTGTGAAAAAGAAATGATTGATAAGAAATATTTACAGAGTATTGGCTGTACACTCCTGTGGCCAGAATGGCCTTCTAGCTTAATTGTTGGTATGCTGACTTATCAGCATATGTAAACACAGACAATTCTTCATAAAATGGAAGACGTACAAAAGACAAATATGACTTCAACATGGCTGAACTACTTTTCAAATCCCATTAAATATATGTATATTTATATTCCTTACAATTAAAGCATTTGAATAAATAGTACACTAGACTGTGATTCCAATAGGGAAACAAATCAAAAACAGAGATTATTTAATTTAGTCATTTTTGCAGTGTCTGGTGTGGATCCAGGTGACTTTTGCAAAACTGTACAGGAAATAAACGTTGTATTGAGTCTCCAAACATTTCCTTATATATAAATGTCTCTTAACAATCCACAAGTCACCTGGCTTTCGTTTATGAGATCCTTCTAAACTGTTAGGATCTCTAATTGGGGAGAAAACACATAACATCATTTGTCAAAAACCTTAAAAGCTCAGCAACATTCTCTGTGATTCAAGTGGAGGCCTTCAGCTACTGAGACAAAAAATAAGCAAGTGAGCAACACACTCCCAAGCCAAATCTTATAGGGAGAGAGTCCGATATCCCCTTTGGGGCTTAATAAAATATGAGAAAACCTTTAGGCAATAGTTTTCTAGTTTCTTTTCACTACATTGTAGACAGTAGGGGATGTAAAAATAAAACCTCAAAACTTCTAGTAAGGACTCTCCTATAAAAATAGTTCCTCTGTTACTCTTTGTAGATTCTGGCACTCTGAACTTATTAACTACTTCTGATAACACTTTTTACTGTGGCCTTTGCAGTAGTATTTGCCACTGGACATCCAGAAAATATGTCCATACAGACAAAATGCATACTTATAAGATCCTGACTTGGACATCTGGATATATCTTTTTGTAACCTCTGGAAGGAAGTTCAGCGTTTGATAACACCTTTGGTAACAGGTAAAACAAGAAGTGGTATGTTATAAACAACTGTGGTGAACCCTGGCTCTAACCCATGCTCATTTACTAAGGCAGCCATAACTGCTTGTGGCTGATGACACGGTCCATGTGTCAAGCTGGAGGGAAAAGAGTGGCTGGCAGACATAAAAGATCACCTTTTTCCAAAGTCCTGTTTCATAAGAAGTTGCCCTCTGTGGACCACTTGTTCTTCTCATTCTGGGATCCTCAAAGTTGAATTATTAATCCCAGCTATACTGGGCCAGAACTAGGGTGGAATCTGTGAGTTGCACAGACCCAGCAAGTGTCTGGGGCCATAATGCAGCATCCTTAGTTGCCTGGTCTGCTTCCATGTGGAGTTTTACTGTTAGTATGGCTACCTCAGCAAGAAGCTGGAAGGCTGAAGACGTTCAAGCAATTAACTTAGGATGCTTGATTGATTTACCTGCCGAAGTAAAAACAACTTCTAGCCCTTCTAATGGAACCAAAAGCTCTCTAAATCCCCTACTATCTATATAAATATATACTCTTTTGATAGCTCACAGGCTTTGATAAAGCATGGAGCTCTGCTTGTTGAGCTGGGGAAGAAGGATCCAATGACTCTGAATACAGAGAGTCCTTCTGGGTGTTAAACTGCATACTCAGTATGGGCATTGCCATCCTCAGTATAAAACTGGGATCAAATCTACAAGAAAATCAAATATCTGGGTCTTCAGGGAGTGTGTCCTGCACTGGGCTCACAGCAGCTGATTCATACATCATCAATGTAACACATGTGGTTTTCTTTGTCTCCAGACTCCTCCAATAGAGGCAAATAAAGTGGCTGGATTCAAATGTACGCATTTTTCATTGTTAGATTTGTACATAAAAAACAATATAAATTGATATTTTGAACCTTTCATTAGACAAATATTTAGTTTAGCTGTTTGCAAAATTTGCAGAATTGTGGGACCATTAAAATTAAATATATAATAAAGGTACTTCCGGTTCCGGCGCCGCATGGAGTAGCAGCACCTCCAGCTAGCTCCTCCATCCACAGCCACAAATCAGCTTAAAAAGCCAGCCCGAGACACCCATCGCGCAACCCAACCGCCTGAGCACCTCCAGGAAGGCGGACTCCCTCCAGCGAATGGATCGCTTCTTGGAAAAACCCACCCCGCGCGGTCCGCTGGCCGCGCCGCAAATCGAGCCCGGGGACGCGGCCTCCAAAACGTTCGTTCCGGAAACCCTCGTAGCGGCAACGAATTCAATGCAGAAAACGATCGTTCCGGAAACAAATGAAATGGAAGTAAGTGGCACTCATCCATCCCCTTCCACACAAGCGGACATGGATTCTCATGCACGCATAGCCCAGGCAGTCGCTGCCATCCTTGCCCCTACAATTACTGCCACAGTAGAAAGGGCTGTTACTGAAGGGATGCAGATTCTACGAAATGTACAGGCGAACACACCTTCCCCTACCTACTCACGGTGAATGAAGGTAAAGTAAACAAAGGCCTTGCTAGCAAAAGACGTAACTTAAGCAACGGCGATGCTCCCAAAGGCCTTGCTTGCAAAACCTCCGGCGCAGGGGCCCGAGCTAAACGCCGCGCCGGTCGCCTGGCGCGCCCCACCCAAAAAGGTTCTTCGCTAGGTAAGCGACCTCCCTCAGGCGGAAGGACCTCCA